>CM042421.1:820151-900151 GCA_023634145.1 Thymallus thymallus
TCAGTCATACCACTCAGTCATACCACTCAGTCATACCACTCAGTCATACCACTAGAACAGCTAGTCAGAAGTTTACATACACTTAGGTTGAAGTCATTAAAACTAATTTTTGAAACACTCCACAGATTTCATGTTAACAAACTATAGTTTTGGCAAGTTGGTTAGGACATCTACTTTGTGCATGACAAGTAATTCTTCCAACAATTGTTTACAGACAGATTATTTCACTTATTATTTCACTATATCACAATTCCACTGGGTCAGAAGTTTACATACACTAAGTTGACTGTGCCTTTAAACAGCTTGGAAAATTCCAGAAAATTATGTCATGGCTTTAGAAGCTTCTGATAGGCTAATTGAAATCATTTGATTCAATTGGAGGTGTACCTGTGGATGTATTTCAAGGCCTACCTTCAAACTCATTGCCTCTTCGCTTGACATAATGGGAAAATCTAAAGAAATCAGCCAAGACCTTAGAAAAAAAATTGTAGACCTCCACAAGTCTGGTTCATCCTTGGGAGCAATTTCCACGTTCATCTGTACAAACAATAGTACGCAAGTATAAACACCATGGGACCACGCAGCCGTCATTCCGCTCAGGAAGGAGACGCATTCTGTCTCCTAGAGATTAACGTACTTTGGTGCGAAAAGTGCAAATCAATCCCAGAACAACAGCAAAGAACCTTGTGAAGATGCTGGAGGAAACAGGTACAAAAATATCTATATCCACAGCAAAACAAGTGCTATATCGACATAACCTGAAAGGCCGCTCACCAAGGAAGAAGCCACTGCTCCAAAACCGCCATAAAAAAGCCAGACTACGGTTTGCAACTGCACATGGGGACAAAGATGTCCTCTGGTCTGATGAAACAAAAATAGAACTGTTTGTCCATAATGACCATCGTTATGTTTGGAGGAAAAAGGGGGAGGCTTGCAAGCTGAAGAACACCATCCCAACCGTGAAGCACGGGGGTGGCAGCATCATGTTGTGGGGGTGCTTTGCTGCAGGAGAGACTGGTGCACTTCACAAAATAGATGGCATCATGAGGAAGGAAAATTATGTAGATATATTGAAGCAACATCTCAAGACATCAGTCAGGAAGTTAAAGCTTGGTTGCAAATGTGTCTTCCAAATGGACAATGACCCCAAGCATACTTCCAAAGTTGTGGCAAAATGGCTTAAGGACAACAAAGTCAAGGTATTGGAGTGGCCATCACAAAGCCCTGACCTCAATCCTATAGAAAATTTGTTGGCAGAACTGAAAAGGCGTGTGCGAGCAAAGAGGCCTACAAACCTGACTCAGTTACACCAGTTCTGTCAGCAGGAATGGGCCAAAATTCACCCAACTTATTGTGGGAAGCTTGTGGAAGGCTACCCAAAACGTTTGACCCAAGTTAAACAATTTAAAGGCAATGCTACCAAATACTAATTGAGTGTATGTAAACTTCTGACCCACTGGGAATGTGATGAAAGAAATAAAAGCTGAAATAAATAATTCTCTCTACTATTATTCTGACATTTCACATTCTTAAAATAAAGTGGTGATCCTGACTGACCTCAGACAGGGAATTTTTACTAGGATTAAATGTCAGGAGTTGTGAAAAACTGAGTTTAAATGTATTTGGCTAAGGTGTATGTAAACTGAGTTTAAATGTATTTGTCTAAGGTGTATGTAAAGTTCCGATTTCAACTGTAAGTGCGTCGTTGATACTTTTTTGCCCCCTTGCATCACTTTATACACATAAGATCTCTGTTAAACATAGAATCACATGGTTTATCTGTCGCAATAGATGGTAATATCTCTATAGGATCTGATTTTAATTCTTTTTTAATTTAACCTTTATTTAACTAGGCAAGTCAGTTAAGAACAAATTCTTATTTACAATGACGACTAACCTACAGGGTCAGAACCTGGAGCAAATTAGGGTTAAGTGTCTTGCTAAAGGACACTGGGCTACCTATCAGTATTGTAGCCATAGCTGGTAATATCTCCGTAGGAGCTGATCCATCATCAGTATTGTAGCCATAGATGGTAATATCTCTGTAGGAGCTGATCCATCATCAGTATTGTAGCCATAGATGGTAATATCTCTGTAGGAGCTGATCCATCATCAGTATTGTAGCCATAGATGGTAATATCTCTGTAGGAGCTGATCCATCATCAGTATTGTAGCCATAGATGGTAATATCTCTGTAGGAGCTGATCCATCATCAGTATTGTAGCCATAGATGGTAATATCTCTGTAGGAGCTGATCCATCATCAGTATTGTAGCCATAGATGGTAATATCTCTGTAGGAGCTGATCCATCATCAGTATTGTAGCCATAGATGGTAATATCTCTGTAGGAGCTGATCAATCATCAGTATTGTAGCCATAGATGGTAATATCTCTCCAGGAGCTGATCCATCATCAGTATTGTAGCCATAGATGGTAATATCTCTGTAGGAGCTGATCCATCATCAGTATTGTAGCCATAGATGGTAATATCTCTGTAGGAGCTGATCCATCATCAGTATTGTAGCCATAGATGGTAATATCTCTGTAGGAGCTGATCCATCATCAGTATTGTAGCCATAGATGGTAATATCTCTGTAGGAGCTGTTCCATCATCAGTATTGTAGCCATAGATGGTAATATCTCTGTAGGAGCTGATCCATCATCAGTATTGTAGCCATAGATGGTAATATCTCTGTAGGAGCTGATCCATCATCAGTATTGTAGCCATAGATGGTAATATCTCTGTAGGAGCTGATCAATCATCAGTATTGTAGCCATAGATGGTAATATCTCTCCAGGAGCTGATCCATCATCAGTATTGTAGCCATAGATGGTAATATCTCTGTAGGAGCTGATCCATCATCAGTATTGTAGCCATAGATGGTAATATCTCTGTAGGAGCTGATCCATCATCCGTATTGTGGAATATTTCTAATGTTATGTTTTTAATGGAGAAATCTGATCTGAGAGCAGCGCTCCCTTTCCTTGATCCCATCAGTATTGACATATGCTCCAACGACTCACTTAGCAACAGTTCTTTCTGCATGGTGTTTTGGGAAACACATGTTGCATCTTTGTTACATCTTTGGCCGTTGTAGGAAAGATTACAATTTGAGTAATGTAGCAGACGCTCTTATCCAGAGCGACTTCCTGTAGTGAGTTCATCCAGATCACAACCCTGGTGTTACAAGCATCATGCTATACCAACAGCCACGGGATGCATCGTTAAAACACTCATAAGCCTAAGTTTCATCGCTATGGGGAAACCAGGCCCAGGACTTCTATTAGCAGGTCTTTATGGACCACAGAATGACAGTGGAATACTACCATTCTACAGTATATCATGGCATGAGTCCGGTCATTTGTATTTTGTTATTATTTTAGGTTAAGGTACTGTACTCATGTGTAGCTACTGAGTAGAGGTGTCAGGGGTTAGAGGCCAGGGAACTTACTGTACTCTCTCATGTCTAGGTCGTAGACAGCATGAATGTCGCTGAGAGAGGCAATGCGAGCCTGGATCTTCGTCCTTCCCTCCCTGGTCGTCTTGTCGATGCGCTCGATCATCTGCTGCTGACGGTCGATCCAGTACAGATGGTTACCAAACACCGTCAGACCAACCGGCTGGAGGATGTTGGAGTCCTCAATCACAATGCGATTGGCTCCTGGAGAGACAAAACAAGGAAGAAAGTAAAAGACTCAGGAAGTGAAGGAGAACTGAGGAGAGAGGAAGGAGAACTGAGGAGAGAGGAAGGAGAACTGAGGAGAGAGGAAGGAGAACTGAGGAGAGAGGAAGGAGAACTGAGGAGAGAGGAAGGAGAACTGAGGAGAGAGGAAGGAGAACTGAGGAGAGAGGAAGGAGAACTGAGGAGAGAGGAAGGAGAACTGAGGAGAGAGGAAGGAGAACTGAGGAGAGAGGAAGGAGAACTGAGGAGAGGAAGGAGAACTGAGGAGAGAGGAAGGAGAACTGAGGAGAGAGGAAGGAGAACTGAGGAGAGAGGAAGGAGAACTGAGGAGAGAGGAAGGAGAACTGAGGAGAGAGGAAGGAGGTAAGAACAGAACATTAATCAGAGGACAGAAGAAGAACCTAACTGCAGCCTGCGAATGAGAGGAGAGATGTAACGGTGTAGCAGTGGGGTGTGTATGTCAGTGTGTGTGTGTGTGTCAGTGGGGTGTGTATGTCAGTGTGTGTGTGTGTCAGTGTGTGTGTATGTCAGTGTGTGTGTGTGTGTCAGTGTGTGTGTGTGTGTCAGTGGGGTGTATTGTAACTTCCTAACGAGACAACCATACGAGGACAGCATGTGATGTTGACTCCAATATCTGACTCCTCCCAAAATCACCCTGAGGGGAACTTCACAATGAGGGATTCTCCAGGCTGATAACCTGATGGTGTTCACTTTGCACACCTCCTCCGTTCCCTCCTCCTCTCCCCTCCCTCTTTACCTCCTCCTCTCCCCTCCCTCTTTACCACCTCCTCCCTCTTTACCTCCCTCTCCCCTCCCTCTTTACCTCCTCCTCTCCCCTCCCTCTTTACCACCTCCTCCCTCTTTACCTCCCTCTCCCCTCCCTCTTTACCTCCTCCTCCTCTATTCTCCCCTCCCCCCTCTCTTTACCTCCTCCTCCTCCTCTCCCCTCCCTCTTTACCACCTCCTCCTCCTCCTCCTCTCCCCTCCCTCTTTACCTCCTCCTCCTCCCCTCCGTCTTTACCTCCCCTCCCTCTTTACCTCCCTCTCCCCTCCGTCTTTACCTCCTCTATTCTCCCCTCCCTCTTTACCTCCTCCTCCTCTATTCTCCCCTCCCTCCCTTCCCCCTCTCTTTACCTCCTCCTCCTCCACTCCTCCTCCTCTCCCCTCCCTCTTTACTACCTCCTCTCACCTCCTCTAACTCCTCCTTTCCCCTCCCTCTTTACCTCCTCCTCCTCCTCCTCCTCCTCCTCCACTCCCCTCCCTCTTTACCTCCTCATCCTCTCCACTCCCTCTTTACCTCCTCCTCCTCCTCCTCCTCTCCCCTTCCTCTTTACCACCTCCTCCCTCTTTACCTCCCTCTCACCTCCCTCTTTACCTCCTCCTCTCCCCTCCCTCTTTACCACCTCCTCCCTCTTTACCTCCTCCTCCTCTATTCTCCCCTCCCCCCTCTCTTTACCTCCTCCTCCTCCTCCTCTCCCCTCCCTCTTTACCTCCTCCTCCTCTCCCCTCCCTCTTTACCTCCTCCTCCTCCTCCTCCTCTCCCCTCCCTCTTTACCTCCTCCTCCTCCCCTCCGTCTTTACCTCCCCTCCCTCTTTACCTCCCTCTCCCCTCCCTCTTTACCTCCTCTATTCTCCCCTCCCCCTCTATTCTCCCCTCCCTCCCTTCCCCCTCTCTTTACCTCCTCCTCCTCCCCTCCCCTCCCTCTTTACTACCTCCTCTCACCTCCTCCTCTAACTCCTCCTTTCCCCTCCCTCTTTACCTCCTCCTCCTCCTCCACTCCCCTCCCTCTTTACCTCCTCATCCTCTCCACTCCCTCTTTACCTCCTCATCCTCTCCACTCCCTCTTTACCTCCTCCTCCTCCTCTCCCCTTCCTCTTTACCTCCTCCTCCTCCTCTCCCCTCCCTCTTTACCTCCTCTACCTCATCTCCCCTCCCCTCCCTCTTTACCTCCTCCTCCCCCCTCCCTCTTTACCTCCTCCTCCCCCCTCCCTCCTCCTCCTCTCCCCTGCCTCTAACCCCTCTCGAGGAGCCCTATTGAACTATGACCCGGGCCAGGCAGAGCAGTGATTGGCTATGACCCCAAGGAGCCAAAGCAATGCTTGGCTATGATCCCAGCCAAGCAGAGCACTAATATCAGTGAGACAGAGCCATGATTGGTTATGACCCCGGCCATGCAGATCAGTGATTGGCTGACATGAGGTTGGTAGACACCTGATAGGTCACTGCTCTCGATGCGTCGGAGATCTGAGTCGACCCAAAACAGCTTGCCGACCTCATTGTCTATTGCCAGGGCAACAGGCTTCCCCAAGCCGCTGAAGAACAACACCTCTCTCTCGGTCCCGTCCAGCGCTGCTCGCTCAATCTTAGGACTACGCTCCTGCAGGTTGGTAAAGTACATGTACCTGGAGAGAGGTAGACAATATTAACAGACATGAAGGCTATTTACATGTGGAGACGCACATACATTTAGTATTATATTCAACATTTTTGTAAAATGGAACGTAGTGTCTGTAGAGTAACATGCTATACATGACGTCAGAGCTCAGGGTCTTCACAGCTCTGTATGGGTTCTGACTGACAGCTGTTCTGAACTTCAGTACCACAACAAGAAGTTGCCCTCATCCCTTCTGCTGGGCAACTTTTGCACATGTTTTGTTGTCTGATTGAAGGAAATGCTGTAAATGAAGAGGACTGGATGTATTTAGAAAGATGAAACATTGAGGATTATAATAAATGCTGCTTTGATGTCATACCAGACAAACACCCGCCAGTCCAAATATCCACTTCACCTTGATTGGTTTCCCTGAATTGCATTGTGAATTGTTGTCCCTGAATTCGTCTAACACTGTAAGATCATATTTTAGAACTTAGACAGTCATGTTGGCAATAGAACAAGCTTTCAAATGACGCACACCTGACCCAGAATGCAATTTATAATGGAACGTTGTTGGATTGCGTAAACAACATTGTGTGATGGTGAGGGTGCAGGGCTGTGTTCCAAACAAAACAACTACCAGTGTGCTTGCTCTAGTCCCTCAACGGCACGGCTAGGAGAGATCAAAAAGGACCTTATTATAGTTCACTATGGAGAGGTGTGGCCACTCAGACTGTACACTATGGAGAGGTGTGGCCACTCAAAGACACAGTGAGTCCTCTCACTCAAACCCTTGTCATTGTTTTGTCTCATGTCCAGGAATATTCTCATCATGTTACTGAATGTATCCAAAGTGTTTTCACATTTTGTTATCAACCAATGCGGTGAAAAGTACAGTAACTGTAAAATGCACATCAAATCAACAGTGTCATGTTTGGATTCAGCCTTTTGTCAGGTGAACTGTCCAATGACTGTCCAATGATCTCCAAACTGTTCCCTTTAAATTCTAACATGATTATTATGGATATGCTTTAACTATTCCTTCTGGAATAAACATTTACATTTAGGGTTAAAATACGATGAGTCAACAAGGGCCCTCTGGGACTGGCAGGCAGGCAGGTATAGTAATAACACACATGGTTTATTCCAGTACCAACCCGCGCTCAGGGTTGACCACGATGGCTCTAGGTCTGTCGTGTTCTCCTCTCAGCACCACTCCCACCCGGCTGCCGTCGGTCCTCGTCACGTTAATAACATTAGTGACCTCGCTGGTCCAGTAGATGAAGCGGCTGTAGATGTCGATGCTCAAGTCAAACGGCTGCAGGCCCAGGTTAGGACTGCCCACTGGGCTCGACACCACCGTCATACTCTGACAGGATAGGAGGAACAGGCTGTCAGTCAAATCATATTCTGATAGGATAGGAGGAACAGGCTGTCAGTCAAATCATATTCTGATAGGATAGGAGGAACAGGCTGTCAGTCAAATCATATTCTGATAGGATAGGAAGAACAGGCTGTCAATCAACTGAGGCTAATGTCAGACCGGAGCAATCAGAAGTTACCTAAACCTCTGCTGGCAGTAAGATGTGTTTACCTGGTAAACCCCTGCTGGCAGTAAGATGTGTTTACCTGGTAAACCCCTGCTGGCAGTAAGATGTGTTTACCTGGTAAATCCCTGCTGGCAGTAAGATGTGTTTACCTGGTAAACCCCTGCTGGCAGTAAGATGTGTTTACCTGGTAAACCCCTGCTGGCAGTAAGATGTGTTTACCTGGTAAATCCCTGCTGGCAGTAAGATGTGTTTACCTGGTAAACCCCTGCTGGCAGTAAGATGTGTTTACCTGGTAAATCCCTGCTGGCAGTAAGATGTGTTTACCTGGTAAATCCCTGCTGGCAGTAAGATGTGTTTACCTGGTAAATCCCTGCTGGCAGTAAGATGTGTTTACCTGGTAAATCCCTGCTGGCAGTAAGATGTGTTTACCTGGTAAACCCCTGCTGGCAGTAAGATGTGTTTACCTGGTAAATCCCTGCTGGCAGTAAGATGTGTTTACCTGGTAAATCCCTGCTGGCAGTAAGATGTGTTTACCTGGTAAATCCCTGCTGGCAGTAAGATGTGTTTACCTGGTAAATCCCTGCTGGCAGTAAGATGTGTTTACCTGGTAAACCCCTGCTGGCAGTAAGATGTGTTTACCTGGTAAACCCCTGCTGGCAGTAGGATGTGTTTACCTGGTAAACCCCTGCTGGCAGTAAGATGTGTTTACCTGGTAAACCCCTGCTGGCAGTAAGATGTGTTTACCTGGTAAACCCCTGCTGGCAGTAAGATGTGTTTACCTGGTAAACCCCTGCTGGCAGTAAGATGTGTTTACCTGGTAAACCCCTGCTGGCAGTAAGATGTGTTTACCTGGTAAACCCCTGCTGGCAGTAAGATGTGTTTACCTGGTAAACCCCTGCTGGCAGTAAGATGTGTTTACCTGGTAAACCCCTGCTGGCAGTAAGATGTGTTTACCTGGTAAACCCCTGCTGGCAGTAAGATGCGTTTACCTGGTAAACCCCTGCTGGCAGTAAGATGCGTTTACCTGGTAAACCCCTGCTGGCAGTAGGATATGTTTACCTGGTAAACCCCTGCTGGCAGTAGGATGCGTTTACCTGGTAAACCCCTGCTAGCAGTAGGATGCGTTTACCTGGTAAACCCCTGCTTGCAGTAGGATGTGTTTAAAACCGTACCATGTTCCCGTCCTCCTGGGCTCTGCGGATAGCGTTCTGTTTGGAGTCAATCCAGTACAGTTGTTTATCAAGGGGGTCGTAGTCGATGGCCCGGACATTCCTCAGACTGTGGATGGGAAGGATGATGTCAGGAGACTGATGCTCATCTATCACCATTCGGTTAATGGCTGACTTCTGACTGAACAGGAGAAACGATGTAGGGGCTGGAGGAGGAGGAGAGGAGAGGAGAGGAGAGGAGAGGAGAGGAGAGGAGAGGAGAGGAGAGGAGAGGAGAGGAGAGGAGAGGAGAGGAGAGGAGAGGAGAGGAGAGGAGAGGAGAGGAGAGGAGAGGAGAGGAGAGGAGAGGAGAGGAGAGACCATTACAACCATTAACTTGGATCAGAACCTAATGGGAGAGAAAGAAAGATGGAGGGGGGGATATGAAGAAAGAGGGAAAGAGACAAATGGAGAGAGGGAGGTGGATAGAGAGAGAGAATCAAGTATACAATGTCTGAATAATGATCACAGTGGGGTATCTATCTCCTGGTCAGTATAGCTGTGTGGGGGGGGTATCTATCTCCTGGTCAGTATAGCTGTGTGGGGGGGGTATCTATCTCCTGGTCAGTATAGCTGTGGGGGGTATCTATCTCCTGGTCAGTATAGCTGTGGGGGGGGTATCTATCTCCTGGTCAGTATAGCTGTGGGGGGTATCTATCTCCTGGTCAGTATAGCTGTGGGGGGGGGGGGTATCTATCTCCTGGTCAGTATAGCTGTGGGGGGGGGGGGGTATCTATCTCCTGGTCAGTATAGCTGTGGGGGGGGGGGGGTATCTATCTCCTGGTCAGTATAGCTGTGGGGGCGGGTATCTATCTCCTGGTCAGTATAGCTGTGGGGGGGTATCTATCTCCTGGTCAGTATAGCTGTGTGGGGGGTATCTATCTCCTGGTCAGTATAGCTGTGGGGGGGTATCTATCTCCTGGTCAGTATAGCTGTGGGGGGGGGTATCTATCTCCTGGTCAGTATAGCTGTGGGGGGGTATCTATCTCCTGGTCAGTATAGCTGTGTGGGGGGGGTATCTATCTCCTGGTCAGTATAGCTGTGGGGGGGTATCTATCTCCTGGTCAGTATAGCTGTGGGGGGGGTATCTATCTCCTGGTCAGTATAGCTGTGGGGGGGTATCTATCTCCTGGTCAGTATAGCTGTGGGGGGGGTATCTATCTCCTGGTCAGTATAGCTGTGGGGGGGGGGGTATCTATCTCCTGGTCAGTATAGCTGTGGGGGGGTATCTATCTCCTGGTCAGTATAGCTGTGGGGGGGGGGGTATCTATCTCCTGGTCAGTATAGCTGTGGGGGGGGGGGTATCTATCTCCTGGTCAGTATAGCTGTGGGGGGGGGGGGTATCTATCTCCTGGTCAGTATAGCTGTGGGGGGGGGGTATCTATCTCCTGGTCAGTATAGCTGTGGGGGGGGTATCTATCTCCTGGTCAGTATAGCTGTGTGGGGGGGGTATCTATCTCCTGGTCAGTATAGCTGTGTGGGGGGGGTATCTATCTCCTGGTCAGTATAGCTGTGTGGGGGGGGTATCTATCTCCTGGTCAGTATAGCTGTGGGGGGTATCTATCTCCTGGTCAGTATAGCTGTGGGGGGGTATCTATCTCCTGGTCAGTATAGCTGTGGGGGGGGTATCTATCTCCTGGTCAGTATAGCTGTGTGGGGGGGGTATCTATCTCCTGGTCAGTATAGCTGTGGGGGGGTATCTATCTCCTGGTCAGTATAGCTGTGGGGGGGTATCTATCTCCTGGTCAGTATAGCTGTGTGGGGGGGGTATCTATCTCCTGGTCAGTATAGCTGTGGGGGGGGGTATCTATCTCCTGGTCAGTATAGCTGTGGGGGGTATCTATCTCCTGGTCAGTATAGCTGTGGGGGGGGTATCTATCTCCTGGTCAGTATAGCTGTGGGGGGGTATCTATCTCCTGGTCAGTATAGCTGTGGGGGGGGTATCTATCTCCTGGTCAGTATAGCTGTGGGGGGGTATCTATCTCCTGGTCAGTATAGCTGTGGGGGGGTATCTATCTCCTGGTCAGTATAGCTGTGGGGGGGGGTATCTATCTCCTGGTCAGTATAGCTGTGGGGGGGTATCTATCTCCTGGTATCTACACTACAAGTATGTGGACACCCCTTCAAATTAGTGGATTCGACTATTTCAGCCACACCTGTTGCTGACAGGTATATAAAACCGAGCACACAACCATGCAATCTCTATAGACAAATATTGTCAGTTGAATGGCCTTGCTGAAGAGCTCAGTGACTTTCAACGTGGCACAGTCATAGGATGCCACCGTTCCAACAAGTCAGTTCGTCAAACTTATGCCCTGCTAGAGCTGCCCCGATCAACTGTAAGTGCTGTTATTGTGAAGTGGAAACGTCTAGGAAAAACAGCGGCTCAGCCGTGAAGTGGTAGAACACAAGCTCACAGAACGGACCGCCGAGTGCTGAAGCACTAAAACTAGTTTGTCCTCGGTTGCAACATTCACTACCGAGTTCCAAACTGCCTCTGGAAGCAACGTCATCACAAGAACTGTTCGTCGGGAGCTTCATGAACTGGGTTTCCATGGCCGAGCAGCTGCACACAAGCCTAAGATCACCATGGGCAATGCCAAGCGTCGGCTGGAGCGGTGTAAAGCTTCACCATCTGGCAGTCCTACGGAGGAATCTGTGTTATGCCAGGAGAACGCTACCTGCCCGAATGTAGAGTGCCAAGGGTAAAGTTTTGTGGAGGAGAAATAATGGTGAGGGAACTACAGCCAGGCTATAGGCCTAGCACTGTGTGTGTCTGCATCTCTTACCACTGCAGGTCTTATTGTCGTAGTTGAGGGAGAAGTGGGCGGGGCATCCACAGACAAAGCTGCTGATTGGTACAGCCAGACAGAGGTGTGAGCATTGTCCATTGGTGGAGGCGCAGGCGTTCCAGCCCCCCTGGCGTGACGAGTGGAAGACCAAGATGTCCATCACATAGTCTAGGTGACCCTGGATGACCGTGCGGTTCTGTCCCGACGTCTTATTGGCCCGTTCGATGCTGCGCTGAGACCAGTCCGTCCAATAGATGTAGTCCTGGTACTGGGTCAGACCGAAGGGGTGGGGGAGGTCGTCGGCTATAACCTCACGCTCCAGACCTGAAAGAAGAGGAGAGGACAGTTAGTCTAGAAGAGGAGAGAGAGAAGACCAAGATGTCCACACAGACACGTGTGTGTCTGTGTGTGTATACATGTGGTAACTCACCCAGCATGTTGGATGACTCTATGAGTGTAGTGTCCAGGTCTGTCCAGTAAAGGCGCCTCTCAGCATAGTCGATAGTCAGCCCATTGGCTCGGCCAACATTGGGTACCAGAGTGATCCGACCCGTCCCGTCCATCGCTGACCGGTCAATCTTGGGCTTCCCCCCCCACTCTGTCCAGTACATAAACCTGGAGAACAACACACATATTATACAGCAGAGGGATAAAACAAACATATTAGAATGAACCAGAAATAGAACAGTCATCCAGTCATCCACTGCCCCGGTCAGAAGCCTCTATCGAGTGGGCATCCTATGCCAACTTGGTCACCTTGTCATAGGATTCTTCCCATGAATCTTAGCACGTTACCTAGCAACAATAGTCGCAACTTCTTCCCCCTCAAACATGGTCAGAATAAGTAAACATAAATCAAGAAATCTCTGATGTTTCATAACGTACACGATAAAGAGTCCATCATCAGCAGCTAGCTAGCTTATTTACAATGACAAAACACTACATAGAGAGACAAAACAACACTACATAAAGAGAGACTCTACAACACTACATAAAGAGAGACCTAAGACAACAACACAGCACAACATGGTAGCAACACAACATGACAACAACATGGCAGCAACACAACATGGTAGCAACACAACATGGTAGCAACACAACATGGTAGCAACACAACATGGTAGCAGCACAAAACATGGTACAAACATTATTGGTCACAGACAACAGCACAAAGGGCAAGAAGGTAGAGATGACAATACATCACACAAAGCAGCCACAACTGTCAGTAAGAGTGTCCATGATTGAGTCTTTGAATGAAGAGATTGAGATAAAACTGTCCAGTTTGAGTGTTTGTTGCAGCTCGTTCCAGTCGCTAGCTGCAGCGAACTGAAAATACCAGCGACCCAGGGATGTGTGTGCTTTGAGGACCTTTAACAGAATGTGACTGGCAGAACGGGTGTTGTATGTGGAGGATGAGGGCTGCAGTAGATATCTCAGATAGGGGGGAGTGAGGCCTAAGAGGGTTTTATAAATAAGCATCAACCAGTGGGTCTTGTGACGGGTATACGGAGATTACCAGTTTACAGAGGAGTATAGAGTGCAGTGATGTGTCCTTTAAGGAGCATTGGTGGCAAATCTGATGGCCGAATGGTAAAGAACATCTAGCCTCTCGAGAGCACCCTTACCTGCCGATCTATAAATGATGTCTCTGTAATCTAGCATGGGTAGGATGGTCATCTGAATCAGGGTTAGTTTGGCAGCTGGGGTGAAAGAGGAGTGATTACGATAGAGGAAACCAAGTCTAGATTTAACTTTAGCCTGCAGCTTTGATATGTGCTGAGAGAAGGACAGTGTACCGTCTAGCCATACTCCCAAGTACTTGTATGAGGTGACTACCTCAAGTTCTAAACCCTCAGAGGTAGTAATCACACCTGTGGGGAGAGGAGCATTCTTCTTACCAAACCACATGACCTTTGTTTTGGAGGTGTTCAGAACAAGGTTAAGGGTAGAGAAAGCTTGTTGGACACTAAGAAAGCTTTGTTGTAGAGCGTTTAACACAACATCCGGGGAGGGGCCAGCTGACGTGTTTAGCAGATGTTATAGCGAAATGTATTAGCTTGCTAGCTAGCTGTAAGACGGAGCCAGCCTCTTCATATTCCCAGCTAGTGCAACAATAAATGCAATCTTCCTTCAATAAGAAGCTAGCTACTGTATGATTCATTATCACAAGTTTTAATGAAGTCAGTGAGTGGCCACTCGATAAAGGGCTTAAGGGCCAAGTGTTCAGTTTGAGATTGACATTGTGGAAGCTGGGTCTTTATGGGCTGAGAGCAGAGTCAGCTTGAAGTCTTTTACAGGAGAAGACAACCAGTCAGGAACCAGAGTGCTCACAACTAGTTCCTGTGATTGTGATATTTGTGTGGTTTTTACCTACCCTAGTTGAATGCACTGACTAACCAATCAATCCCTCCTTAACCTTCTGCAGGGTTCAGTGCCAGGGTTAGTACCTACCCTTCAGCAGAGTCCAGTACCAGGGTTAGGACCTACCCTTCAGCAGGGTCCAGTACCAGGGTTAGGGTTAGTACCTACCCTTCAGTAGAGTCCAGTACCAGGGTTAGGGTTAGTACCTACCCTTCAACAGGGACCAGTGCCAGGGTTAGTACCTACCCTTCAGCAGGGTCCAGTACCAGGGTTAGGGTTAGTACCTACCCTTCAGTAGAGTCCAGTACCAGGGTTAGGGTTAGTACCTACCCTTCAACAGGGACCAGTGCCAGGGTTAGTACCTACCCTTCAGCAGGGACCAGTGCCAGGGTTAGTACCTACCCTTCAACGGGGTCCAGTGCCAGGGCTCGAGGGCTGTCCAGATCCTTCCAGACTAGGACCTGTCTGTGCTGTCCATCCAGCTTGGCCACTTCGATACGATTGGTCCCTGTGTCCGCCCAGTACAGATTCTTCCCCAGCCAGTCCACCGCCATGCCTTCTGGGTAGTCCAGGCCAAACTCCACCACGTGTTCTAGAGCGCTGCCGTTCATGAACGCACGACTGATTGTCTGGAGGAGAGGAAGAGGAGGAGAGGAAGAGGATGAGAGGAAGAGGAGGGGTTACTATTGGGTTCATTTGAGGAATGATGAAGTGGGCAAGACCACAAGGTGAACCAGGCATAACATTAACAATCACATCCACAACTACCCTGCTATCAACTAGGGCTGGGCGGTATACCGGTATGATGTTACTACCCTGCTATCAACTAGGGCTGGGCGGTATACCGGTATGATGTTACTACCCTGCTATCAACTAGGGCTGGGCGGTATACCGGTATGATGTTACTACCCTGCTATCAACTAGGGCTGGGCGGTATACCGGTATGATGTTACTACCCTGCTATCAACTAGGGCTGGGCGGTATACCGGTATGATGTTACTACCCTGCTATCAACTAGGGCTGGGCGGTATACCGGTATGATGTTACTACCCTGCTATCAACTAGGGCTGGGCGGTATACCGGTATGATGTTACTACCCTGCTATCAACTAGGGCTGGGCGGTATACCGGTATGATGTTACTACCCTGCTATCAACTAGGGCTGGGCGGTATACCGGTATGATGTTACTACCCTGCTATCAACTAGGGCTGGGCGGTATACCGGTATGATGTTACTACCCTGCTATCAACTAGGGCTGGGCGGTATACCGGTATGATGTTACTACCCTGCTATCAACTAGGGCTGGGCGGTATACCGGTATGATGTTACTACCCTGCTATCAACTAGGGCTGGGCGGTATACCGGTATGATGTTACTACCCTGCTATCAACTAGGGCTGGGCGGTATACCGGTATGATGTTACTACCCTGCTATCAACTAGGGCTGGGCGGTATACCGGTATGATGTTACTACCCTGCTATCAACTAGGGCTGGGCGGTATACCGGTATGATGTTACTACCCTGCTATCAACTAGGGCTGGGCGGTATACCGGTATGATGTTACTACCCTGCTATCAACTAGGGCTGGGCGGTATACCGGTATGATGCAGCCTAGTAGATACAGCCTGGTTGATACAGCCTAGTAGATACAGCCTAGTAGATACAGCCTAGTAGATACAGCCTAGTAGATACAGCCTAGTAGATACAGCCTAGTAGATACAGCCTAGTAGATACAGCCTAGTAGATACAGCCTAGTAGATACAGCCTAGTAGATACAGCCTAGTAGATACAGCCTAGTAGATACAGCCTAGTAGATACAGCCTAGTAGATACAGCCTAGTAGATACAGCCTAGTTGATACAGCCTAGTTGATACAGCCTAGTTGATACAGCCTAGTTCAAATGGTTTATCTTTTACTATAAACATAAAAAACTAGAATCATGGACGTTACGCGCAACCTGCCTGCCAATCAAAGTCAACAGGCATGAGTAACTGCAGAGTAAGCAAACATTAAGGGAAGTAAACTCCTTTCTTTAGCAAACGTGTCCGAAAATCAGGCGTAAAAGTGTAAGCAAGCATTGAGGACTGAAGACAAGGAAAATAACGCTATTGAGGTCGATTTCCAGGACAATGAAGAATTAGTACGAAAAAAGGTGGATGAGATAAAGACGAGTGTAATTACAGATCACAGAGAGAAAGACATGGAAGCATTAAAACTGTGGAGAAAGAAGATTCAAACTCTGGACCCAAGATACCAGATCCTGATGTCTGCCAGAACTCTACACAGAACTCTAGACAGTTACCAATGAAATCCGCAACGCTGCATTCTTCTCTACCACTGCTGACTCATCGGACCACAGAGCCACACATCAGCCATTATATTGACGACAACTGGAAGCTGCAAAGCAAATGCCTTCAGACCTCTTATTTCCCAGACGAACACACCGGAGAAACAACTGCAGCTGGGCTGAGGGAGGCACTTCCATCCTGGGGCTTGGAAGAGTCCCGTTAAGTATGTCTGACTACCGGCAGCGGATCGAACATGGTCAGAGCATTGGAGCTGAAGGAATGGACAAGACTAGGGGTTTTGGGATGCAGGCTACACATTGGTATTGGTAAGTTTCAACGACCAAAACACACAGAACTAGGTAGAATAACAACAAGTTAAAATGCAGAATAACTATTGTATTCCTCATCTCCTCTGTTCTAGCGGACTACACTGATTCTTCTACGTTAAGATGAATATATACAGATATGCAAATCTATAATATTTGTAATTTAGAAATGCGTGCAATAGCCAAACATGACACAAATTACATTGCTTTTATTTATTTACAGTATAATTGATACATTAGCCTACAAAGAAAGAAAGCCATCTTTCACCTCAGAGCCTGGTGAAGACTCAGTTCATTCAAACAGCAGCAGCCAGGCAGAGAGGAGGCAGAGAGGAGAGGAGAGGCAGAGAGGAGAGGCAGAGAGGAGGCAAAGTGAGAAGGACAGGAGTCTGGGAAGGTAGAAATTCCCTGTTTTAGGTCAGTTAGGATCACCACTTTATTTTAAGAATGTGAAATGTCAGAATAAGATCATTATTTATTTCAGCTTTTTATTTCTTTCATCACATTCTCAGTGGGTCAGAAGTTTACATACACTCAATTAGTATTTGGTAGCATTGCCTTTAAATTGTTTAACTTGGGTCAAACGTTTTGAACTGGTGTAACTGAGTCAGGTTTGTAGGCCTCCTTGCTCACACACGCTTTTTCAGTTCTGCCCACAAATTTTCTATAGGATTGAGGTCAGGGCTTTGTGATGGCCACTCAAATACCTTGACTTTGATTGATTGACAGACACAGACAGACAGACAGACAGACAGACCCATTTGCGACCAAGCTTTAACTTCATGACTGATGTCTTGAGATGTTGCTTCAATATATCCACATAGTTTTCCTTCCTCACGATGCCATCTATTTTGTGAAGTGCACCAGTTCCTCCTCCAGTTCTATTTTTGTTTCATCAGACCAGGGGACATTTCTCCAAAAAGTACGATCTTTTGTCCCCATGTCCAGTTACAAACCGTAGTCTGACTTTTTTATGGTGGTTTTGGAGCAGCGGCTTCTTCCTTGCTGAGCGGCCTTTCAGGTTATGTCGATATAGGACTTGTTTTACTGTGGATATAGATACTTTTGTACCCGTTTCCTCCAGCATCTTCACAAGGTTCTTTGCTGTTGTTCTGGGATTGATTTGCACATTTCGCACCAAAGTACGTTCATCTCTAGGAGACAGAACGTGTCTCCTTCCTGAGCGGTATGACGGCTGCGTGGTCCCATGGTGTTTATACTTGCGTACTATTGTTTGTACAGATGAACGTGGTACCTTCAGGCGTTTAGAAATTGCTCCCAAGGATGAACCAGACTTGTGGAGGTCTACAATTTTCTTTCTGAGGTCTTGGCTGATTTCTTTTGATTTCCCCATGATGTCGAGCAAAGAGGCACTGAGTTTGAAGGTAGGATTATGTCAATTAACCTATCAGAAGCTTCTAAAGCCATGACATCATTTTCTGGAATTTTCCAAGCTGTTTAAAGGCACAGTCAACTTAGTGTATGTAAACATTTGACCCACAGGAATTGTGATATAGTGAATTATAAGTGAAATAATCTGTCTGTAAACAATTGTTGGAAGAATTACTTGTGTCATGTACAAAACTATAGTTTGTTAACATGAAATCTGTGGAGTGGTTGAAAAATTAGTTTTAATGACTTCAACCTAAGTGTATGTAAACTTCCGAATTCAACTGTATATACACGTTATAACAGCCTCCACTGTTGCACCATACAAATAACTCCTCCCTACCTCTCCTCCCAGCTCTCAATCACCAGCTCTCTTCCAGAACATTCTGTACCTCAGCTAGTCAGGCTGGTGGGCTGAAGGTAATCTAGGCTTTATCAGCCTGTTACATCAACTGATGGGCTGAAGGTAATCTAGGTTTTATCAGCCTGTTACATCAACTGATGGGCTGAAGGTAATCTAGGTTTTATCAGCCTGCTACATCAACTGATGGGCTGAAGGTAATCTAGGCTTTATCAGCCTGCTACATCAACTGATGGGCTGAAGTTGGACTGACAGGATGAGCTGCTGCACTTGTGTGTGTCTGTGTTTGTGTGTGTCTGTGTGTGTGTGTGTGTGTGACTGACTGTCTGTGGGTGTGTGTGTGTGTGTGTGACTGACTGTCTGTGTGTGTGTGTGTCTGTGTCTGTGTGTGTGTGTGTGTGTGTGTGTGACTGACTGTCTGTGGGTGTGTGTGTGTGACTGACTGTCTGTGTGTGTGTCTGTGTGTGTGACTGACTGTCTGTGGGTGTGGGTGTGTGACTGACAGTCTGTGGGTGTGTGTGTGTGACTGACAGTCTGTGGGTGTGGGTGTGTGACTGACAGTCTGTGGGTGTGGGTGTGTGACTGACAGTCTGTGTGTGTGTGTGTGTGTGTGTGTGTGTGTGTGTGTGTGTGTGTGTGACTGACAGTCTGTGTGTGTGTGTGTGTGTGTGTGTGTCTGTGTGTGTGTGTGTGACTGACTGTCTGTGGGTGTGTCTGTGTGTGTGTGACTGACTGTCTGTGGGTGTGTGTGTGTGACTGACTGTCTGTGGGTGTGTCTGTGTGACTGACTGTCTGTGTGTGTGACTGACTGACTGACTGTCTGTGGGTGTGTGTGTGTGTGACTGACTGTCTGTGGGTGTGTCTGTGTGTGTGTGTGACTGACTGACTGACTGACTGACTGGCTGGCTGGCTGGCTGTGAGTGGGTGACTGGGTGTTTGTGGGTGTGACTGGATGTTTGTGGGTGTGACTGGGTGTGGCTGGGTGTGGCTGGGTGTGACTGGGTGTGACTGGGTGTGACTGGGTGTGACGGTGTTTGTGGGTGTGACTGGGTGTGACTGGGTGTTTGTGGGTGTGACTGGGTGTGACTGGGTGTGACTGGGTGTGACTGGGTGTGACTGGGTGTGACTGGGTGTGACTGGGTGTTTGTGGGTGGGTGACCGTGTGTCTTAAGGGCATAAAATACATCACCTTAAGCCCTCAAGTTAGTGTCCTCCTTCACATCACTTCATCTCCTACAGGAAACTATCAATAGTGTTCTTCATAATAATTATCTCTTCAATAAAGCTTTTCACTCTGCTCCTCTGAAAGCCAGGGAGAAAGAGAGAGAGAGAGAGAGATCCCTCCCTCCTTACCTTCAATGTGATATCCGTCCAGTAGATACGGTTGTCGGTGATGTCAAAGTCGAGTGCGGACGCCTCTTTAACCCCGGTCAGCGGGATGGCCACGTTGTTGTTGTTTGTTTCCAAGGAGATGCGTCTGATGTCTGTGTGACGGGAGAAGAGGAGGAAGGCTTCTGGTATGATGCAGGTGGACAGGTCAGATATCAGCTCCAGACCAATGGGACAGGCACACTGGACGCCCACCGGCTTATACAGGCATAGGTGGCTACAACCACCGTTAGCCACCGCACACGGGTTGGTACCTGGGGGAGAGTAGAGAGGAGGAGAGGGGGAGAGGAGGAGACAGGAGGGGGGCGGGACAGGAGAAGAGGGGGAGACAGGAGGAGGAGGGGGGAGGGAGAGAAAAAGCTAATTCTCTGGCTGTATTAATCACTATCTCAGGGACAGACGAGATGGGGGGGATGTACTGTATGAAGTCTACCACCGACAGTCTACCACCGACAGTCTACCACCGACAGTCTACCACCGACAGTCTACCACCGACAGTCTACCACCGACAGTCTACCACCGACAGTCTACCACCGACAGTCTACCAACGACAGTCTACCAACGACAGTCTACCACCGACAGTCTACCACCGTCTAACAATGTTACACATATCAGTGGTTAGTTTGGCTGCACTGATCTGTCAACAGATATCAACTCAGTTCATCTACTGATATCACTGTTCTGTCAACAGATATCAACTCAGTTCATCTACTGATATCACTGTTCTGTCAACAGATATCAACTCAGTTCATCTACTGATATCACTGTTCTGTCAACAGATATCAACTCAGTTCATCTACTGATATCACTGTTCTGTCAACAGATATCAACTCAGTTCATCTACTGATATCACTGTTCTGTCAACAGATATCAACTCAGTTCATCTACTGATATCACTGTTCTGTCAACAGATATCAACTCAGTTCATCTACTGATATCACTGTTCTGTCAACAGATATCAACTCAGTTCATCTACTGATATCACTGTTCTGTCAACAGATATCAACTCAGTTCATCTACTGATATCACTGTTCTGTCAACAGATATCAACTCAGTTCATCTACTGATATCACTGTTCTGTCAACAGATATCAACTCAGTTCATCTACTGATATCACTGTTCTGTCAACAGATATCAACTCAGTTCATCTACTGATATCACTGTTCTGTCAACAGATATCAACTCAGTTCATCTACTGATATCACTGTTCTGTCGTCAACAGATATCAACTCAGTTCATCTACTGATATCACTGATCTGTCTACAAATGACACCTTATTCCCCACACAATGCACTGCATTTGACCAGGGCCCATAGGTGTGGCCGTGTAGTTTGAGCCCCATGATGTCAGGGTTGAGGTTAGGGTCAGGATGTGCTACTCACTGAAGGTCTTGTGTACGTAGGCAGCCTTCAGCGACATGAGGCAAGGGTTGAAGTCAGGATTTAGGGGTCAGGCTGTTTCTCACCGAAGGTCTTGCGTACGTACAATCCCATCCATATGTATTTGGACAGTTAGGATCTAATTTTACATGAGGCTCTGTACTCCAGCATTTTAGATTTGAGATCAAATGTTCTATGAGGAGACAGCACAAGTGGTCACCTTTTTTTAAAGGGTATTTTCATACAAGTTTTACCATTTGAAAATTAAATCACTTGATGTATCTATTCCACACCCATGTGAAGAAGTCCTAAGTATTTAGACAAATTCACTTATAGTATATTAAAGCAGTCAAAGTTTAGGAATATGGGAGCAAAAACCCAGCACACAACGACTACATCCAGCTGGACTCTACCAACGTGTTGGATGCATTTGCTGTCCGTTTTGGTTTTGCCCAATAGGAACTGAATGGTGAATGATGACTGGAGTAATTTTCTTTCCAAGTGAGTAGATAAGATGTTTCTGAACTTCATGATGAGTGAGATGCCGTTCATAGGGCTACAGAACATGCAAACCTCTCACCATCACCAAGTGGGAGGTGAACCTCTCACCATCACCAAGTGGGAGGTGAACCTCTCACCATCACCAAGTGGGAGGTGAACCTCTCACCATCACCAAGTGGGAGGTGAACCTCTCACCATCACCAAGTGGGAGGTGAACCTCTCACCATCACCAAGTGGGAGGTGAACCTCTCACCATCACCAAGTGGGAGGTGAACCTCTCACCATCACCAAGTGGGAGGTGAACCTCTCACCATCACCAAGTGGGAGGTGAACCTCTCACCATCACCAAGTGGGAGGTGAACCTCTCACCATCACCAAGTGGGAGGTGAACCTCTCACCATCACCAAGTGGAGGCTCGTGTCTCTTCAAGGTGTTATATTTATGCCTCTAAATTTCTCACTCATCATTATTCACCATTCAATCAGGACAATCCATTATCTTGGTTACATCCTAGTTCCCGTCCAGCACAGTTGGTAGAACATGGCGCTTGCAACGCCATGATTGTGGGTTTGATTCCCACGGGGGACCAGTATGAAAATGTCTGCATAAATGACTCACTACTGTAAGTCGTTCTGGATCAGAGCGTCTGATAAATGACTCACTACTGTAAGTCGTTCTGGATCAGAGCGTCTGATAAATGACTCACTACTGTAAGTCGTTCTGGATCAGAGTGTCTGATAAATGACTCACTACTGTAAGTCGTTCTGGATCAGAGCGTCTGATAAATGAGGTAAATGTACATGTTATTTACAATAAAAGTGTCTCCAAAATGACAATAAATTATTTACCCTTCATTTCTATTGGACACAAAATAATGTGAAACAACTTAAATAAACCCAAATGCATCCAGCAGGTTTGTAGAGTCACCAGCTGGATGTAGTGGTTGTGTTAATATGGGACCAATAACCTACCTTAGGACTGCTTTAATATACTATAAGTGAATTTGTCTAAATACTTAGGACTTCTTAACATGGGTGTGGAATAGATACATCAAGTGCTTTCATTTCCAAATGGTAAAATAGATATGCATGAAAATACCCTAAAAAAAGGTGACATTCTGTGCTATTGTCTCATATGAAACATTCCAGCATCCAAAATGCTGGAGTACAGAGCCTCATGTAAAGATGTAACTTCACTGTCCAAATACGGAGTAAGTAGCTTAGAGCCCCATGAGGTCAGGTTCGAGGTGTGTTACTCAACGAAGGTCTTGTGTACGTATGTAGCTTTGAGCCCCATCAGGTCAGGGTTAGGGGTTAGGTTCGAGGTGTGTTACTCACCGAAGGTCTTGTGTACGTATGTAGCTTTGAGCCCCATCAGGTCTGGTAGCTGGTCTATGATGAACTCTCGCTCTGTTGTGTGTTTGTGAACCCTCTCGATGCTGCGTCTCTGCCAGTCAGTCCAATAGACATAGTCGCCCAGCAGAGTGAAGCCAAAGATGTGAGGCAACTTATCTTCTACCAGTATCCTCCTGCCTGAACCATCCATACTCATCACCTTGGGGAGAGAGAGAGAGAGCGAGAGAGAGTGAGAGAGAGAGAGCGAGAGAGAGAGAGAGCGAGAGAGAGAGCGAGAGAGAGAGAGAGAGAGAGCGAGAGAGAGAGCGAGAGAGAGAGTGAGAGAGAGGGGGAAGGGGGAGCGAGAGAGAGGGAACTTCTTTAAGGTACTGTGAAATCTCTGAAGCATACATTCATCCATAGTATTCAGATGCTAGGAGGCAAATCAGTGTGATAGTAGAAATACCCACTAAACACACTTCCGTCATGAGGGGGAGAACGGCTCCGTCATGAGGGGGAGAACGGCTCCGTCATGAGGGGGAGAAAGGCTCCGTCATGAGGGGGAGAAAGGCTCCGTCATGAGGGGGAGAAAGGCTCCGTCATGAGGGGGAGAAAGGCTCCGTCATGAGGGGGAGAAAGGCTCCATCATGAGGGGGAGAAAGGCTCCATCATTGTCAGGTAAAGACTCCTTCTAGCCTTACGTCTGGCTGCAACGACTTTCAGGCCAAACCCACTATGCCCTTCCCTCAGGTTTCCCTACAGCATGGTGCTGGACAACTCAACCTAAACCAGAGGTCCAGAGATCATCGTATCCCCATGGGGACTGGGTAAGCCACGCCTCCTTAGAATCACAACCAACCAATAAGCTGCTGGGGAACTGTCATACAAAAGAAAAAGTAATAAAAAAATGTGACAAAATCAGTTAAAAAGTTGTGATGTTTCAGCCAAGGCCTTCTCTGTCCTTCCTGCATGGTGTCTGACTGTGTGGCTGGGTCTGTGTCAGTCAAACAGTGAGGTGAAAGCTGAGTGAGTTCCTGCATGGTGTCTGACTGTGTGGCTGGGTCTGTGTCAGTCAAACAGTGAGGTGAAAGCTGAGTGAGTTCCTGCATGGTGTCTGACTGTGTGGCTGGGTCTGTGTCAGTCAAACAGTGAGGTGAAAGCTGAGTGAGTTCCTGCATGGTGTCTGACTGTGTGGCTGGGTCTGTGTCAGTCAAACAGTGAGGTGAAAGCTGAGTGAGTTCCTGCATGGTGTCTGACTGTGTGGCTGGGTCTGTGTCAGTCAAACAGTGAGGTGAAAGCTGAGTGAGTTCCTGCATGGTGTCTGACTGTGTGGCTGGGTCTGTGTCAGTCAAACAGTGAGGTGAAAGCTGAGTGAGTTCCTGCATGGTGTCTGACTGTGTGGCTGGGTCTGTGTCAGTCAAACAGTGAGGTGAAAGCTGAGTGAGTTCCTGCATGGTGTCTGACTGTGTGGCTGGGTCTGTGTCAGTCAAACAGTGAGGTGAAAGCTGAGTGAGTTCCTGCATGGTGTCTGACTGTGTGGCTGGGTCTGTGTCAGTCAAACAGTGAGGTGAAAGCTGAGTGAGTTCCTGCATGGTGTCTGACTGTGTGGCTGGGTCTGTGTCAGTCAAACAGTGAGGTGAAAGCTGAGTGAGTTCCTGCATGGTGTCTGACTGTGTGGCTGGGTCTGTGTCAGTCAAACAGTGAGGTGAAAGCTGAGTGAGTTCCTGCATGGTGTCTGACTGTGTGGCTGGGTCTGTGTCAGTCAAACAGTGAGGTGAAAGCTGAGTGAGTTCCTGCATGGTGTCTGACTGTGTGGCTGGGTCTGTGTCAGTCAAACAGTGAGGTGAAAGCTGAGTGAGTTCCTGCATGGTGTCTGACTGTGTGGCTGGGTCTGTGTCAGTCAAACAGTGAGGTGAAAGCTGAGTGAGTTCCTGCATGGTGTCTGACTGTGTGGCTGGGTCTGTGTCAGTCAAACAGTGAGGTGAAAGCTGAGTGAGTTCCTGCATGGTGTCTGACTGTGTGGCTGGGTCTGTGTCAGTCAAACAGTGAGGTGAAAGCTGAGTGAGTTCCTGCATGGTGTCTGACTGTGTGGCTGGGTCTGTGTCAGTCAAACAGTGAGGTGAAAGCTGAGTGAGTTCCTGCATGGTGTCTGACTGTGTGGCTGGGTCTGTGTCAGTCAAACAGTGAGGTGAAAGCTGAGTGAGTTCCTGCATGGTGTCTGACTGTGTGGCTGGGTCTGTGTCAGTCAAACAGTGAGGTGAAAGCTGAGTGAGTTCCTGCATGGTGTCTGACTGTGTGGCTGGGTCTGTGTCAGTCAAACAGTGAGGTGAAAGCTGAGTGAGTTCCTGCATGGTGTCTGACTGTGTGGCTGGGTCTGTGTCAGTCAAACAGTGAGGTGAAAGCTGAGTGAGTTCCTGCATGGTGTCTGACTGTGTGGCTGGGTCTGTGTCAGTCAAACAGTGAGGTGAAAGCTGAGTGAGTTCCTGCATGGTGTCTGACTGTGTGGCTGGGTCTGTGTCAGTCAAACTGTGAGGTGAAAGCTGAGTGAGTTCCTGCATGGTGTCTGACTGTGTGGCTGGGTCTGTGTCAGTCAAACTGTGAGGTGAAAGCTGAGTGAGTTCCTGCATGGTGTCTGACTGTGTGGCTGGGTCTGTGTCAGTCAAACAGTGAGGTGAAAGCTCAGTGAGTTCCTGCATTGTGCCGTGAAGCCGTGGATGTGAGCCGAGCAAAGCAAAAGGAGAACCTTGGCTAGAACCGTGGCAGTAGAACCATAGCAACCTGGCAGAACATCTCAGCCGGGTCCACATGTACCCTTCTACACACACTGGAAGTAGTGCACTATAGAGGAGATAGGGTGCGATTTGAGACGAGCTCAGGTTAACCCTTCCACTGGTGGTCCGTCTCAGGTTAACCCTTCCACTGGTGGTCCGTCTCAGGTTAACCCTTCCACTGGTGGTCCGTCTCAGGTTAACCCTTCCACTGGTGGTCCGTCTCAGGTTAACCCTTCCACTGGTGGTCCGTCTCAGGTTAACCCTTCCACTGGTGGTCCGTCTCAGGTTAACCCTTCCACTGGTGGTCCGTCTCAGGTTAACCCTTCCACTGGTGGTCCGTCTCAGGTTAACCCTTCCACTGGTGGTCAGTCTCAGGTTAACCCTTCCACTGGTGGTCAGTCTCAGGTTAACCCTTCCACTGGTGGTCAGTCTCAGGTTAACCCTTCCACTGGTGGTCAGTCTCAGGTTAACCCTTCCACTGGTGGTCTGTTCAGTGAATCAGAGGACAAAACACAGTGAACAGCCTGAAGACCAAACCAGTGAATCTTTTTGTCCTGAATAGCTAGTGTTAAGGTTAGATGGTAGAACATGGCGCTTGCAATGCCAGGGTTGTGGGTTTGATCCCCACGGGGGACCAGTATGAATAAAGTATGAACATGTACTTACTAACTAACTGTAAGAAGCTCTGGATAAGAGTGTCTGCTAAATGACTCAAATGTCAATGTTATGTTTGATGCAAATCCAACACATTACTGAGAACCACTCTCTATATATCCAGCATAGTGGTGCTGCATCATGTTATGGGTATGGTGGAGGCTGCATCATGTTATGGGTATGGTGGAGGCTGCATCATGTTATGGGTATGGTGGAGGCTGCATCATGTTATGGGTATGGTGGAGGCTGCATCATGTTATGGGTATGGTGGAGGCTGCATCATGTTATGGGTATGGTGGAGGCTGCATCATGGTGGAGGTGGTGGAGGCTCCTCCCAGTTTGGCGCCGCCTCCTCCCAGTTTGGCGCCGCCCTGAGTGGTCGCCTTTTAAGCAGCTCCCGTTGTCCCGTTGTTCGTGCATTAATTGTTGTTTTAGTTCGTTTTCTTTCGTCTATTTTCTATTTTCTTTAGTTTTATTTTTTATTTTGCTACAGTCGAACTATAACAGTTCAGGATTATGGATTTTATGGATTTTATCGCAGCTGAACGTCGACAGGAGTCGTCAACTGTTATTGTTTACAACAGAGCCCAGCTCCTGGATTTAGCCCACGCAGCGCTGCTGCTCCCCAGGGAAAAGTTTGATATTCCGGACGAATTGAAAAGACGACGCCGTGGACGTAGGGCGGGATTGAAATGTAAGGCAAAGCGGAGGAGGTTCAAGTACAAGCCGGTTATACCGTCTATTATTATGGGCAATGTGAGGTGTCTACATAACAAGATGGATGAGTTGGCGGGACTTGTTCATTGACAAAGGATTTATCGGGAAGCTAGCCTAATGTGTTTTACTGAGACTTGGCTGAACGATAACATCCCCATACAGAACGTCACTATCGACGGTTTCCAGACCATCAGAGCGGACAGGGATCGCGTCTCTTCCGGTAAGAGTAAGGGTGGTGGGCTGGCTTTATTAGTTAACAACAGATGGTGTCATCCCAAACATATTACTCTTAAGGAAAAGTTTTGTAGCCCGGACATTGAACTGTTAGCCGTTAGCCTGAGACCCTACTATCTACCTAGGGAATTCACGGCGGCCATTGCTGTTATTGTTTACATCCCGCCCTCTGCTGACGCAAACGCAGCGTGTGACGTCATCCACTCTGTTATCGCGAGGTTACAGACAGCGCATCCCAGTGCTTTCTTTGCAATTTCGGGGGATTTTAACCATGCATCTCTCTCTTCAACGCTGCCCACGTTCAAACAGTTCGTGAAGTGCCCAACCAGGAATAATAAAACTCTGGACTTGTTATATGCTAATGTGAAGGATGCATACAACTCCACTGCACTCCCTCCCCTCGGTAGATCGGATCACAACCTTGTCCACCTCACCCCACTCTACAGGCCTATGGTCCAACAGCAGCCTGCAACCACCAGGACTATTAGGAGATGGTCCCCAGAGGCGAATGAGGCCCTACAGGACTGCTTTGAAACAACAGACTGGGATGTGTTCTGTGAGGCTCATGGGGAGGACATCGATGGACTCACTGACTGCATAACAGACTATATTAATTTTTGTGTAGACAACACTGTACCCACCAGGAAGGTACACTGTTTCCCAAACAATAAACCCTGGGTCACCAGCGACCTGAAGGCCCTGCTGAATGAGAAGAAGAGGGCCTTCAAGGAGAAGGACAAGGACAAATTGAAATGCGTCCAGAGGGAGCTGAAGTTGCGGATTGCTGAGGGGAAGAGAGTGTATAAGGAGAAGATGGAGGACAAGCTGAGGCAGAGCCAGGTGAGAGAGGTGTGGAAGGGTATGAGAAATATCACTGGCTTCAAAAAGTCAAACAGTGGGCAGACGGAGGGGACCCAGGACAGAGCCAATGAGCTGAACCAATTTTTTAACAGGTTCGATACTGGCCCTGTCCACCTCCCCTCCAGCTCCCCAGACCACACACCCTCACGGCTATCCCACCCCCACTTTGCTCACAGCACCTCTGCTGAGACAATCAGTGACCCCACCTCCGCCCCTGCCCCCCCTGGACTGATCCTCAACACCCCCCTTCCCCCCACCTCCCTACCTGGGCTGGCTTTCACCACCAACCAAGTGAAGAGAGAGCTGGAGAGACTACACCAGTGGAAAGCGGCGGGCCCTGATGGCATCAGCCCAAGGGTGCTTAGGGTCTGTGCTGACCAACTGTGTGGAATACTCCAGCGTCTTTTCAACCTTAGCCTGAGCCTAGAAAGGGTCCCTGTGCTGTGGAAAACATCCTGCCTCGTCCCAGTGCCCAAGAAGGCACACCCCACTGTCCTGAATGACTTCAGACCTGTAGCGCTAACATCCCACATCATGAAGACCCTGGAAAGGTTAGTCCTCGCTCACCTCAGACCCCTGGTGTGTTCATCAATGGACCCCCTGCAGTTTGCATACCAGCGCAACATCGGGGTGGATGATGCAATCATCTACCTTCTGCAGAGGGCCTACTCTCACCTGGACAACGCAGGTTGCACTGTGAGGGTCATGTTTTTTGACTTCTCCAGTGCCTTCAATACCATTCAGCCCCTGCTACTGGGTGAGAAGATGAGGAGGATGAAAGTGGAAGCACCCTTAGTCTCCTGGGTCACGGACTACCTGACCGGTAGGCCACAATTTGTGCGAGTACAGAGCTGTGTGTCAGAACGGGCAGTTAGCAACACAGGGGCCCCCCAGGGTACGGTCCTGTCCCCCTTCCTGTTCACCCTCTACACCTCAGACTTCAGATATAACTCTGAAACATGCCACCTACAGAAGTTCTCGGATGACTCTGCTATTGTAGGGTGCATCAGGGGTGGGCAGGAGGAGGAGTACAGGAGCACAATCAGTGACTTTGTGTTGTGGTGTGAGCAGAACCACCTTCAGCTCAACATCAGCAAAACTAAGGAGATGGTGGTGGACTTCAGGAGAACCAAGGCACAACTGACTGCAGTCCCTATAAAGGGGATGGATGTGGAAATGGTTGAGACATACAAGTTCTTGGGTGTCCATATGGACAACAGACTGGAATGGGCTGGTAACACCGGGGCCCTGTACAAAAAGGGCCAGAGCCGACTCTACTTTCTGAGGAGGCTCAGGTCCTTCAACGTGTGCAGTAAACTACTGCATACCTTCTACCAGTCTGTGGTGGCCAGTGCCATCTTTTTTGCAGTGGTGTGCTGGGGAGCAAACATCAAAGCCGGTGATGCTTCTCGGGTAAATAAGCTGATCAGGAAGGCTAGCTCTGTCCTGGGGATGAGCCTTGACACTCTAGAGGAGGTGGCGGAGAGACGGATCCTGGCCAAACTGCTGGCCATCATGGACAACGTCACCCACCCTCTGCACGCTATGGTTATGACGCAGAGGAGCTCTTTCAGTCACAGACTGATCCCACCACGGTGTGCCAGAGAGCGCTACAGGAGGTCCTTCCTGCCGGCGGCTATGAGACTATATAATGCCTCACCGGGGTGCCGTGCCGTCGGCAACATAGATCTGGAACTGTTGGGGTGCTAGGACCTAGTTTAACAATTATGCATCCATCCGTGAGTAACTCTGTTCCGTCAGCACTCATCCACTGAGGACCTACTTATTCATACAGGTCTGTATATACATACCCATGTACAGTTGTTATATTATATCACATTCAATATTGTAAGTAATTATTGGACCTAGGCATTCACTCAGGAATGCATATTAGTATCCTGCCAGTTGCACCTTTTCTCATTGCTTTTAGTATATCAAATGTGCAATAAGTGCAGTTGTCTGTAATTAAACCCTGCGCACTAAGGACTGTATTTTAAGGGAATTACTATTATTACCCCAATGATATCATACACACATTTATCTATTAAAGTATCTCTTCCTGTCATTTACCTGTACAGTTTGTGTAAACATGCAAGTATTCACTTATCTGTAAATATAACTGTATACCTAACTGTACAGCTAATTTAACCATGCAAAATTTTCACTTACCTGTTCATTTACCCAGTCTGTCTATTAAGTAAACTATTATTACCCTCGCTCATATCATATGCATTAGCTACTGAAGTATTTCTCTGCCATCAACCTGTATAGTATAGTTAACCATCCAACATCCACCAATGTATAGTGTACATATTCAGCCAACCACTCATACTATGCAATGTCCTTTTATAGCTTTTTTTTGCACTCCAGATATCCTGTATTTCTATACTTTTTCATACTGCCGCTCTATGTATCATGTACCGTGTATCTGTCTTTTGTGTACTTTCGTTGTGGCATTTTGCACCTGCCCTGTGTTTTTGTTGTAGCTGCTTGATAATGAAATTTCCCCCCCGGGGATCAATAAAGTACCTATCTATCTATCTATCTATCTATCTATCTATCTATCTATCTATCTATCTATCTATGTTATGGTATGGTGGAGGCTGCATCATGTTATGGTATGGTGGAGGCTGCATCATGTTATGGGTATGGTGGAGGCTGCATCATGTTATGGTATGGTGGAGGCTGCATCATGTTATGGGTATGGTGGAGGCTGCATCATGTTATGGTATGGTGGAGGCTGCATCATGTTATGGGTATGGTGGAGGCTGCATCATGTTATGGTATGGTGGAGGCTGCATCATGTTATGGGTATGGTGGAGGCTGCATCATGTTATGGGTATGGTGGAGGCTGCATCATGTTAGGGTATGGTGGAGGCTGCATCATGTTATGGGTATGGTGGAGGCTGCATCATGTTATGGTATGGTGGAGGCTGCATCATGTTATGGTATGGTGGAGGCTGCATCATGTTATGGGTATGGTGGAGGCTGCATCATGTTATGGTATGGTGGAGGCTGCATCATGTTATGGGTATGGTGGAGGCTGCATCATGTTATGGTATGGTGGAGGCTGCATCATGTTATGGGTATGGTGGAGGCTGCATCATGTTATGGTATGGTGGAGGCTGCATCATGTTATGGTATGGTGGAGGCTGCATCATGTTATGGTATGGTGGAGGCTGCATCATGTTATGGTATGGTGGAGGCTGCATCATGTTATGGGTATGGTGGAGGCTGCATCATGTTATGGGTATGGTGGAGGCTGCATCATGTTATGGGTATGGTGGAGTCTGCATCATGTTATGGTATGGTGGAGGCTGCATCATGTTATGGTATGGTGGAGGCTGCATCATGTTATGGTATGGTAGAGGCTGCATCATGTTATGGGTATGGTGGAGGCTGCATCATGTTATGGGCATGGTGGAGGCTGCATCATGTTATGGGCATGGTGGAGGCTGCATCATGTTATGGGCATGGTGGAGGCTGCATCATGTTATGGGCATGGTGGAGGCTGCATCATGTTATGGGTATGCTTGTCATCATTTTGGTTTTTTTCAGGATAAAAAGAAACGGAATGGAGCTCAGCACAGACAGAATCCTAGAGGAAAACCTGGTTCAGTCTGTTTTCCACCAGACACTGGGAGATGATTCACCTTCAGCAGGACAATAACCTACAACACAAGAATCTACACTGGAGATGCTGAACAAGAAGACAGTGAATAGACCACTATAGTCTATTTATTGTTCTACCTCCTAACCTTACTGCATTTTTGCACTACATTTTGCACTCTGTATATAGATTTTCTATTGTGTTTTTGACTATGTTTTGTTTACTGTGTAACTCTGTGTTGTTTTTGTCTCACTGCTTTGCTTTGTCTTGGCCAGGTCGCAGTTGCAAATGAGAACTGACCTACCTGGTTAAATAAAGGTGAAATAAAAATTAAAAATAAAAATGTTCCTGAGTGGTCGAGTTACAGTTTGGACTTAAATCTACTTGAAAATCTATGGTAAGACTTGAAAATGGTTGTCTAGCAACAATCAACAACCAATTTAACAGCTTGAATAATTTAAAAAAATAATAAAATAATAAATAATGCAAATATTGTACAATCCAGGTGTGCAAAGCTCTTAGAAACTTACCCAGAAAGACTCACAACTGTAAACGCTGCCAAAGGTGATTCTAACATGTATTGAATACTTCTGTAAATTAGATATTTCTGTATTTCATTTTAAATTCATTTACAAAGTTCCTTAAAAAATGCTTTGTCATTATGGGGCATTTTGAATTCAGGCTGTAACACAACAAAATGTGGAATAAGGGATAATGCCCCATGCCAGAAGGCTAGGATTGTCCAGGAATGGTTCCAGGAACATGACAGTGAATTCAGCTTACTGCATTGGCCTGCCCAGTCACCTGATCTCTATCCAATCAGACGGAACAAGCTGTTCAGAGTGGAGATCCACTACCAGCCAACTTCCCTGTGGAACACTTTGTAAATGAGACTGTTCTGAGGGCAGAGGGGGCTCAATATTAGGAAGGTGTTCATGAGGTGTTGTATACTCCGTTCCTCAGTGAGGTAGGATTTACAATGGGAATCAATTGGTCCCAACAAGGATAGTAAAACAAAGATGTGTCTGTGTCCACAGTGTGGAGTGGGTTTCAGATTCTGGGGCTATTCTAAACAGAGAAGACCACAGCTGAAGTGGAGGCAGCAATTGGAACCAGATGTGGCTCTGGCCGCAAAACCCTGTTCTAGAGTTCTGGAGAAAACGTATAGCAACATGATGATATGCTTTGTGAGGATGCCACCTGCAGTTTCCTCCAGATGGAATAGAAAACAAAGGATTGCTTTGAGACTAGTCACTTCCATATGGAGGTTAGAGGCCCATGGAGAGAAATGTGAAAAGGTAAGAATCACATTGACCCCCTCCATGCATTACATCTGTATCCAAAACCACAGTCACTAAGGCTCTAATTTCCACGGTGGCTCAACTGTCAACACCCGGAAAAGTGGAGAAAGTTTACGATCGGGTTTCTGAGGTGCCCCAACTTTGATGTGGTACCAGGCTCACTGCTGCCTGGGCTCTGGGCTGAGGTACCACAGTCGCTCCACAAAGTGTGCAGCCCAGCAGGATGCCTGGCGGCTGCTGCCTCACAGATAAGCCTGGGGCAGCCCGTGACTACAGACGCCATGCAGACACACACGGCTAGCTACCCACCGCTCCTCACAAACCCCCATTATCAGCACAGCTCATCCCCCTCCTCCACACCAGCTGATGGAACATGCCAACACAGCAGAGGGCTAAACGTGAGGATATGAAAACATCCAGACCCTCATCATCCATTCCAAAGAAAGTAGACAACGTGAAATACCTCTATCTTGTCAGTCTTGGCGTCGCCCCAGTAGATCGTACGGTCTGTGTAGTCCAGCGCCAGGCCATTGGGCCAGCCCAGGGACGTGTTCACCATCACCATCCTCTCGGTCCCGTCCAGGTCTGCACGCTCAATCTTAGGAACCTCGCCCCAGTCTGTCCAGTACATGTATCTGGAACGACCAGAGAGAGAACAGAGTGAGCCTACCAGAGAGAGAGGGAACAGAGTGAGCCTACCAGAGAGAGAGGGAACAGAGTGAGCCTACCAGAGAGAGAGGGAACAGAGTGAGCCTACCAGAGAGAGAGGGAACAGAGTGAGCCTACCAGAGAGAGAGGGAACAGAGTGAGCCTACCAGAGAGAGAGGGAACAGAGTGAGCCTACCAGAGAGAGAGGGAACAGAGTGAGCCTACCAGAGAGAGAGGGAACAGAGTGAGCCTACCAGAGAGAGAGGGAACAGAGTGAGCCTACCAGAGAGAGAGGGAACAGAGTAATAATAATAATACATTCAATTTGTATAGCACTTTTCACAAACCCAAAGTCGCTTTACAGGGGAGGTAAATAAACAAGACAAGACAAACAAGACAAGACAGAAAAAAAAAAAAAAGGATAAACGGCTTCAGATCCATAAATAAGCTGCTGACGCAGAGGAAGTCAAGATGGCGGAAGATGTCCTGGGGAAGTCGGTCCAGTTAAAAGTTAAAAATGTTAAAAAAAATAAAAAGATTCAGGCACAGATATAAATGGGAGTGGCATGGGGCTAGGGATAGGCAGAGGTGAAGAGACGGAAGCCACTCCTCAGTAAAAGGCACATGACAGCCCGCTTGGAGTTTGCCAAAAGGCACCTAAAAACTCTCAGACCATGAGATACAAGATTATCAGGTCTGATGGAAACAAGATTGAACTCTTTGGCCTGAATGCCAAGCGTCATGTCTGGAGGAAACCTGGCACCATCCCTACGGTGAAGCATGGTGGTGGCAGCATCATACTGTGGGGATTTTTTTTAGCGGCATGGACTGGTAGACTAGTCAGGATCGAGGGAAAGATGAATGGAGCAAAGTACAGAGAGATCCTTGATGAAAAAACCTGCTCCAGAGCGCTCAGGACCTCAGACTGGGGCGACGGTTCACCTTCCAACAGGACAACGACCCTAAGCACACAGCCAAGACAATGCAGGAGTCTCGCTTCGGGACAAGTCTCTGAATGTCCTTGAGTGGCCCAGCCAGAGCCCGGACTTGAACCCGATCAAACATCTCTGGAGAGACCTGAAAATAGCTGTGCAGCGACGCTCCCCACCTAACCTGACAGAGCTTGAGAGGATCTGCAGAGAAGAATGGGAGAAACTCCCCAAATACAGGTGTGCCAAACTTGTAGCGTCAGACCCAAGAAGACTCAAGGCTGTAATCGCTGCCAAAGATGCTTCAACAAAGTACTGAGTAGAGGTTCTCAATGTACATGTGATATCAGTTGTTTTTTTTAAATAATAAATTAGCAAACAGTTTTTTGCTTTGTCATTTTTTTGCTAAAAAACTGTTTTCACTTTGTCATTATGGGATATTGTGTGTAGATTGATGTCATTATGGGATATTGTGTGTAGATTGATGAGGGAAAAAAACTTTAATCCATTTTAAAACAAGGCTGTAACGTAACAAAATGTGGGAAAAGTCCAGGTGTCTGAATACTTTCCGAATGCAGTGTATAATGTGATATACAGCCTAAAGGTAGAAACTTAGAAAGAGGGAATATCTGAAGATGCAACCGGATTGGGCCTTTAGACAGAAAGGCTGGTTTCAACATCAGGACATCTTGGTGGGAGTTTGGCTGCAGGCTATTAAAAGCACGGTAAGATAGACTATGTAAACCGTCCAGGTTTCAAACAATGATACGACTGGCTAGGCATCACATATGTCATTATTTAGGTTATGGAAATATAACATTAGAATATCATTCCAATGTTGGGCAAATAGACCTATTAGAATGCATTTGACTCTCTCCCAGCCAGTCTGTACATTTGGCTGTTAGCAAGGTCAGGACTGACTGAAGAGGGAGGGTGAAGGCTGGGGAACTCACACTCTTAATTGTATATTGTTGTTATGTTACTTAATGGGGCAGCTGATGTCTCTAACTGTATTCAGTAACCAGTCTCATGGTATAGCATGTTCAATTAATACATTATTAATTATAATGTATTGGATGTTTGTCTGTTTTCATTAAAGATGCAAAGAATGTTTCTTAACAAATTAAGTTTGTAATATAGATTATATCTGTCACAGTTACTCTAAATGCACTGCAAATGACCTAGTTTACATCCACCTTAGACAAATACATTTAAACTCAGTTTTTCACAATTCCTGACATTTAATCCTAGTAAAAATGCCCTGTCTTAGGTCAGTTAGGATCACCACTTTATTTTAAGAATGTGAAATGTCAGAATAATAGTAGAGAGAATTATTTATTTCAGCTTTTATTTCATTCATCACATTCCCAGTGGGTCAGAAGTTTACATACACTCAATTAGTATTTGGTAGCATTGCCTTTCAATTGTTTAACTTGGGTCAAACGTTTTGGGTAGCCTTCCACAAGCTTCCCACAATAAGTTGGGTGAATTTTGGCCCATTCCTCCTGACAGAACTGGTGTAACTGAGTCAGGTTTGTAGACCTCCTTGCTCGCACACACTTTTTCAGTTCTGCCCACAAATGTTCTATAGGATTGAGGACAGGGCTTTGTGATGGCCACTCCAATACCTTGACTTTGTTCTCCTTAAGCCATTTTGACACAACTTTGGAAGTATGCTTGGGGTCATTGTCCATTTGGAAGACACATTTGCGACCAAGCTTTAACTTCCTGACTGATGTCTTGAGATGTTGCTTCAATATATCTACATAATTTTCCTTCCTCATGATGCGAAGTGTGAAGTGCACCAGTCCCTCCTGCAGCAAAACACCCCCACAACATGATGCTGCCACCCCCGTGTTCTTCGGCTTGCAAGCCTCCCCCTTTTTCCTCCAAACATAACGATGGCCATTATGGCCAAACAGTTCTATTTTTGTTTCATCAGACCAGGGGACATTTCTCCAAAAAGTACGATCTTTGTCCCCATGTGCAGTTGCAAACCGTAGTCTGGCTTTTTTCTGGCGGTTTTGGAGCAGTGGCTTCTTCCTTGCTGAGCAGCCTTTCAGGTTATGCCGATATAGGACTCGTTTTACTGTGAATATAGATACTTTTGTATCCGTTTCCTCCAGCATCTTCACAAGGTCCTTTGCTGTTGTTCTGGGATTGATTTGCACTTTTCACACCAAAGTACATCTCCTTCCTGAGCGGTATGACGGCTGCGTGGTCCCATGGTGTTTATACTTGCGTACTATTGTTTGTACAGATGAACGTGGTACCTTCAGGCGTTTGGAAATTGATCCCAAGGATGAACCAGACTTGTGGAGGTCTACAATTGTTTATCTGAGGTCTTGGCTGATTTCCTTTGATTTTCCCATGATGTCAAGCAAGGAGCCACTGAGTTTGAAGGTAGGCCATGAAATACATCCACAGGTACACCTCCAATTGACTCAAATGATGTCAATTAGCCTATCAGAAGCTTCTAAAGCCATGACATCATTTTCTGGAATTTTCCAAGCTGTTTAAAGGCACAGTCAACTTAGTGTATGTAAACTTCTGACCCAGTGGAATTGTGATATAGTGAATTATAAGTGAAATAATTTGTCTGTACAAAGTAGATGTCCTAACCGACTTGACACAACTATAGTTTGTTAACATGAAATCTGTGGACTGGTTGAAAAATGAGTTTTAATGACTTCAACCTAAGTGTATGTAAACTTCCGACTTCAACTGTATATATTTTAATCTTGGGACTGTTCAAGTTCAGTTTGGGGCAGTTGAAATTGCACTTCGGGATGGTGAGGCAAAAAATGAGTCTGTACTGGACAGACTGGGGCGAGGTTAAGGGTTAGTATAGAGACAGTAGTTACCCAGCGACAGGATCCAGTACGATGGCTCGTGGTTCGTCCAGGTCCTCTGATATCAGGATCTTCCTCATGGTTCCGTTGAGGCGTGTCACCTCGATGCGGTCCGTTCCCGTGTCCGTCCAGTACAAGTTCCGGGCGATCCAGTCCACCGCGATGCCGTCAGGGTGGTTCACCTGAGAGAGAAGATAAATAGCAGGCTAGGTATCGGGTCATGAATCTTGTTCTGGAGGCAGCTCTGCAGAGTGGGTACTAGCTGGCACAGCCATAAAGTCTAACACCAACCTTAACCACACTGCTAACCCTAATGCCTAACCAGAGCATCTCAGAGTGGGAGAGCATCTCAGAGTGGGAGAAACAAGCCATTACACTTCAATATTATTATTCAGGTTATTAATTATGAATATTAATAAACAAATTAAGAAATGCCAGGTTGGAGAGGATCTTTCTCATGTAGGTATTGACCATTTTTTATATATATCTCCTGTAGGACAGTTAGACAGGAGAGATGTACAGTTCAATGGACAGACTAAGTTAGCAAAACAACTGCTGAGTTACACAGTTATTCTATTACAGTCACAGCCCTACTCCTGCTGAGTTACACAGTTATTCTATTACAGTCACAGCCCTACTCCTGCTGAGTTACACAGTTATTCTATTACAGTCACAGCCCTACTCCTGCTGAGTTACACAGTTATTCTATTACAGTCACAGCCCTACTCCTGCTGAGTTACACAGTTATTCTATTACAGTCACAGCCCTACTCCTGCTGAGTTACACAGTTATTCTATTACAGTCACAGCCCTACTCCTGCTGAGTTACACAGTTATTCTATTACAGTCACAGCCCTACTCCTGCTGAGTTACACAGTTATTCTATTACAGTCACAGCCCTACTCCTGCTGAGTTACACAGTTATTCTATTACAGTCACAGCCCTACTCCTGCTGAGTTACACAGTTATTCTATTACAGTCACAGCCCTACTCCTGCTGAGTTACACAGTTATTATATTACAGTCACAGCCCTACTCCTGCTGAGTTACACAGTTATTCTATTACAGTCACAGCCCTACTCCTGCTGAGTTACACAGTTATTCTATTACAGTCACAGCCCTACTCCTGCTGAGTTACAGTTATTCTATTACAGTCACAGCCCTACTCCTGCTGAGTTACACAGTTATTCTATTACAGTCACAGCCCTACTCCTGCTGAGTTACAGTTATTCTATTACAGTCACAGCCCTACTCCTGCTGAGTTACACAGTTATTCTATTACAGTCACAGCCCTACTCCTGCTGAGTTACAGTTATTCTATTACAGTCACAGCCCTACTCCTGCTGAGTTACACAGTTATTCTATTACAGTCACAGCCCTACTCCTGCTGAGTTACACAGTTATTCTATTACAGTCACAGCCCTACTCCTGCTGAGTTACACAGTTATTCTATTACAGTCACAGCCCTACTCCTGCTGAGTTACACAGTTATTCTATTACAGTCACAGCCCTACTCCTGCTGAGTTACACAGTTATTCTATTACAGTCACAGCCCTACTCCTGCTGAGTTACACAGTTATTCTATTACAGTCACAGCCCTACTCCTGCTGAGTTACAGTTATTCTATTACAGTCACAGCCCTACTCCTGCTGAGTTACACAGTTATTCTATTACAGTCACAGCCCTACTCCTGCTGAGTTACAGTTATTCTATTACAGTCACAGCCCTACTCCTGCTGAGTTACACAGTTATTCTATTACAGTCACAGCCCTACTCCTGCTGAGTTACACAGTTATTCTATTACAGTCACAGCCCTACTCCTGCTGAGTTACAGTTATTCTATTACAGTCACAGCCCTACTCCTGCTGAGTTACACAGTTATTCTATTACAGTCACAGCCCTACTCCTGCTGAGTTACACAGTTATTCTATTACAGTCACAGCCCTACTCCTGCTGAGTTACAGTTATTCTATTACAGTCACAGCCCTACTCCTGCTGAGTTACACAGTTATTCTATTACAGTCACAGCCCTACTCCTGCTGAGTTACAGTTATTCTATTACAGTCACAGCCCTACTCCTGCTGAGTTACACAGTTATTCTATTACAGTCACAGCCCTACTCCTGCTGAGTTACAGTTATTCTATTACAGTCACAGCCCTACTGAGAACAATACTGAGAACATAGGTTTTCACTGTTCAAGTTAAACAGACCATCGTTACTGACCTGTGAGGTGACGATGAACTGAGCGTCGGAGCCGTCCAGGTACGATCTCCTGATGGCCTTGACTTCGTCGTCTGTCCAATAGATGTGTCCGTCCACCGGGTCATAGTCGATGGCGATGGCGTGGCGGATGTCGTCCGTCTGGAGGATGATGTCAGTGAAGTCAGGCGTATCCAGGGAGATGCGGCGCAGGTCAGTCCGCCGGGCCAGGAGGAGGAGCTGGGTGGCACCTGGAGGGGGGAGAGAGATGGGAGGGTGAGTCGGGACATGATAACAGAATGATGGCTGGGCGAGAAAGAAGAGGGTCAGGACTACAGGCTTTAAATCACTTCCTGGGTTCCCAGCCTGAGTTGGCGCAAGTTCCCCCCATTTCTTTCAAAACTTTTGAAGACACAGAAATGTAAGTCACACTGGAAAAGCAGAGAAAAACCAAGTCCACGTTGCTATCTGATGTCTGTAGGCCAGACCAACCCCTTAAAAAACCTCCAGGCCCCTCCAATATATCCTGAAAACCTCTTCACAAAGTCCTCAACCTAGCAGACACCATGGAGTCGTCTCAGCGTTGGCCTGTTCAACACAACCTCTTCAACATGGAGTCGTCTCAACCTAGCAGACACCATGGAGTCGTCTCAACCCAGCAGACACCATGGAGTCGTCTCAACCCAGCAGACACCATGGAGTCGTCTCAACCCAGCAGACACCATGGAGTCGTCTCAACCTAGCAGACACCATGGAGTCGTCTCAACCCAGCAGACACCATGGAGTCGTCTCAACCCAGCAGACACCATGGAGTCGTCTCAACCCAGCAGACACCATGGAGTCGTCTCAACCTAGCAGACACCATGGAGTCGTCTCAACCTAGCAGACACCATGGAGTCGTCTCAACCTAGCAGACACCATGGAGTCGTCTCAACCCAGCAGACACCATGGAGTCGTCTCAACCCAGCAGACACCATGGAGTCGTCTCAACCCAGCAGACACCATGGAGTCGTCTCAACCCAGCAGACACCATGGAGTCTTCTCAACCCAGCAGACACCATGGAGTCGTCTCAACCCAGCAGACACCATGGAGTCGTCTCAACCGTTGGCCTGTTCAACACAAACTAGATTTTTATTAGTCTTCAAACAAGGTTGAAAGGTTACATTTGATAAATCCATCAAAAATGTATACAATGTACCCAACTTTATAAATTGAATGAAGACTTTAGCTTCTTGCAACAATACCATAGCAACAATACCAACCGGTCCCTAGCAACAATACCAGTTGGTCCCTCATGTGGACTACGTAGTGCCTCAGTATTTTGGTATATTTTGGGGGGGGGCTTGTGGTGTAGGTCTCAGAAGGGGGCTTGTGGTGTAGGTCTCAGAATAGGGGGGTATAGGTCTCAGAATAGGGGGGGTATAGGTCTCAGAATAGGGGGGGTATAGGTCTCAGAATAGGGGGGGTATAGGTCTCAGAATAGGGGGGGTATAGGTCTCAGAATAGGGGGGTGTAGGTCTCACCGTCTCTGCAGGTCTTGCTGTCCTCTAGCAGCTGGACTCCGGTGGGACAGGCACACTGGTAGTAAGGTGTGATAGGAGACAGGAGACAGAGGTGGGAACAGCCTCCGTTCTTCACTGAGCACGGTGAAGACACTGTTTAGGAAGGAAACAACATGCTGTCAGAGGACTATTCTACATAGAAACACATCATATACACTACAACAACATGCTGTCAGAGGACTATTCTACATAGAAACACATCATATACACTACAACAACATGCTGTCAGAGGACTATTCTACATAGAAACACATCATATACACTACAACAACATGCTGTCAGAGGACTATTCTACATAGAAACACATCATATACACTACAACAACATGCTGTCAGAGGACTATTCTACATAGAAACACATCATATACACTACAACAACATGCTGTCAGAGGACTATTCTACATAGAAACACATCATATACACTACAACAACATGCTGTCAGAGGACTATTCTACATAGAAACACATCATATACACTACAACAACATGCTGTCAGAGGACTATTCTACATAGAAACACATCATATACACTACAACAACGTGCTGTCAGAGGACTATTCTACATAGAAACACATCATATACACTACAACAACATGCTGTCAGAGGACTATTCTACATAGAAACACATCATATACACTACAACAACGTGCTGTCAGAGGACTATTCTACATAGAAACACATCATATACACTACAACAACGTGCTGTCAGAGGACTATTCTACATAGAAACACATCATATACACTACAACAACGTGCTGTCAGAGGACTATTCTACATAGAAACACATCATATACACTACAACAACATGCTGTCAGAGGACTATTCTACATAGAAACACATCATATACACTACAACAACATGCTGTCAGAGGACTATTCTACATAGAAACACATCATATACACTACAACAACATGCTGTCAGAGGACTATTCTACATAGAAACACATCATATACACTACAACAACATGCTGTCAGAGGACTATTCTACATAGAAACACATCATATACACTACAACAACATGCTGTCAGAGGACTATTCTACATAGAAACACATCATATACACTACAACAACGTGCTGTCAGAGGACTATTCTACATAGAAACACATCATATACACTACAACGACATGCTGTCAGAGGACTATTCTACATAGAAACACATCATATACACTACAACAACGTGCTGTCAGTGGACTATTCTACATAGAAACGCATCATATACACTACAACAACGTGCTGTCAGAGGACTATTCTACATAGAAACACATCATATACACTACAACAACGTGCTGTCAGAGGACTATTCTACATAGAAACACATCATATACACTACAACAACGTGCTGTCAGAGGACTATTCTACATAGAAACACATCATATACACTACAACAACATGCTGTCAGAGGACTATTCTACATAGAAACACATCATATACACTACAACAACATGCTGTCAGAGGACTATTCTACATAGAAACACATCATATACACTACAACAACATGCTGTCAGAGGACTATTCTACATAGAAACACATCATATACACTACAACAACATGCTGTCAGAGGACTATTCTACATAGAAACACATCATATACACTACAACAACATGCTGTCAGAGGACTATTCTACATAGAAACACATCATATACACTACAACAACATGCTGTCAGAGGACTATTCTACATAGAAACACATCATATACACTACAACAACATGCTGTCAGAGGACTATTCTACATAGAAACACATCATATACACTACAACAACATGCTGTCAGAGGACTATTCTACATAGAAACACATCATATACACTACAACAACGTGCTGTCAGAGGACTATTCTACATAGAAACACATCATATACACTACAACGACATGCTGTCAGAGGACTATTCTACATAGAAACACATCATATACACTACAACAACGTGCTGTCAGTGGACTATTCTACATAGAAACGCATCATATACACTACAACAACGTGCTGTCAGAGGACTATTCTACATAGAAACACATCATATACACTACAACAACGTGCTGTCAGAGGACTATTCTACATAGAAACACATCATATACACTACAACAACGTGCTGTCAGAGGACTATTCTACATAGAAACACATCATATACACTACAACAACATGCTGTCAGAGGACTATTCTACATAGAAACACATCATATACACTACAACAACATGCTGTCAGAGGACTATTCTACATAGAAACACATCATATACACTACAACAACATGCTGTCAGAGGACTATTCTACATAGAAACACATTATATACACTACAACAACATGCTGTCAGAGGACTATTCTACATAGAAACACATCATATACACTACAACAACATGCTGTCAGAGGACTATTCTACATAGAAACACATCATATACACTACAACAACATGCTGTCAGAGGACTATTCTACATAGAAACACATCATATACACTACAACAACATGCTGTCAGAGGACTATTCTACATAGAAACACATCATATACACTACAACAACATGCTGTCAGAGGACTATTCTACATAGAAACACATCATATACACTACAACAACATGCTGTCAGAGGACTATTCTACATAGAAACACATCATATACACTACAACAACATGCTGTCAGAGGACTATTCTACATAGAAACACATCATATACACTACAACAACATGCTGTCAGAGGACTATTCTACATAGAAACACATCATATACACTACAACAACATGCTGTCAGAGGACTATTCTACATAGAAACACATCATATACACTACAACAACATGCTGTCAGAGGACTATTCTACATAGAAACACATCATATACACTACAACAACATGCTGTCAGAGGACTATTCTACATAGAAACACATCATATACACTACAACAACATGCTGTCAGAGGACTATTCTACATAGAAACACATCATATACACTACAACAACATGCTGTCAGAGGACTATTCTACATAGAAACACATCATATACACTACAACAACATGCTGTCAGAGGACTATTCTACATAGAAACACATCATATACACTACAACAACATGCTGTCAGAGGACTATTCTACATAGAAACACATCATATACACTACAACAACGTGCTGTCAGAGGACTATTCTACATAGAAACACATCATATACACTACAACAACGTGCTGTCAGAGGACTATTCTACATAGAAACACATCATATACACTACAACAACATGCTGTCAGAGGACTATTCTACATAGAAACACATCATATACACTACAACAACATGCTGTCAGAGGACTATTCTACATAGAAACACATCATATACACTACAACAACATGCTGTCAGAGGACTATTCTACATAGAAACACATCATATACACTACAACAACATGCTGTCAGAGGACTATTCTACATAGAAACACATCATATACACTACAACAACATGCTGTCAGAGGACTATTCTACATAGAAACACATCATATACACTACAACAACATGCTGTCAGAGGACTATTCTACATAGAAACACATCATATACACTACAACAACATGCTGTCAGAGGACTATTCTACATAGAAACACATCATATACACTACAACAACGTGCTGTCAGAGGACTATTCTACATAGAAACACATCATATACACTACAACAACATGCTGTCAGAGGACTATTCTACATAGAAACACATCATATACACTACAACAACATGCTGTCAGAGGACTATTCTACATAGAAACACATCATATACACTACAACAACATGCTGTCAGAGGACTATTCTACATAGAAACACATCATATACACTACAACAACATGCTGTCAGAGGACTATTCTACATAGAAACACATCATATACACTACAACAACGTGCTGTCAGAGGACTATTCTACATAGAAACACATCATATACACTACAACAACATGCTGTCAGAGGACTATTCTACATAGAAACACATCATATACACTACAACAACGTGCTGTCAGAGGACTATTCTACATAGAAACACATCATATACACTACTATTCATTAATTATCGCTCCAGCCGACGCTTGGCATTGCCGATGGTGATCTTAGGCTTGTGTGCAGCTGCTCGGCCATGGAAACCCAGTTCATGAACCTCTAGAGGAACAGTTCTTGTGCTGACGTTGCTTCCAGAGGCAATTTGGAACTCAGTAGTGAATGTTGCAACCGAGGACAGACAATTTTTACACGCTATACACTTCAATTGACGGGGAAGCTCTACCAGAGCAGAAATCTGACTGAATTGTTGGAACGGTGGCATCATATGACGGTGCCACGTTGAAAGTGACTGAGCTCTTCAGCAAGGCCATTCTACTGCCAATGTTTGTCTATGGGGATTGCATGGCGGTGTGCTCAATTTTATACACCTGTCAGCAACAGGTGTGGCTGAAATAGCTGAATCCACTAATTTGGTGTCAACATACTTTTGTATATATTGAGTATGTTAGCCACTGATGTAGTCATTGTGTGTTGATGAGGTCATTATGACTTATAGTCCTCAGAGTAGAGTCCTGGGCCATAAAATTCCCAACGTGTCATTGGGTGGACACACCGTGTGTCCCCACCGTGTGTCTCCACATAGTGTCCACCGTGTGTCCACCGTGTGTCCACCGTGTGTCCACCGTGTGTCCACCGTGTCCTATATTCAAATGCCGGTATGCATTCTGATGGCAGAAGCTAACTACTGTAGCTAACTAGCCAGCTAAACTCTGTAGCCAGAAAGCAACACTATCTGGATTGCAAAAACATTTTTTTATCTAAATATTAGCTAGCTGGCTAGCATTTATGAGGCCAGCAAACACGTTCATCACACGCTAGGAACATATTTCCTCCAACGTTATAATGAAAAGGTGCCTCTCGGTCCCAAAGTTTTCTGGAGTCTTGTGGGAGGAGTGCTAATGAGTCGCCCTCTATAACCTGATTGGTCCAGACTGAGAAGAAATCCGCACAAAATGCATCCCTGACAACATCCTGAAGTGTTCAGCCAGATCTGAACACAATCAGACCACAAAGTGAATTTTGTGCATCTAGACCCTTCTTTTCAATCTGATATTCTGATAGCAGACGTTGCATGTAAGTGTCAAGTGTAGTCACGACCCTGGAGACAGCTGTACATGCTAGCTAGCCCCTCGCAGATCTTCTACTGTCCTAGACCTAACTAGCCGATCACAGAGAGGAGGAAAGGTGACTGGGCCCTGATCCTTCAATATTCTGTTTGGGAGAGAAGGCTGTCAATCATGGTGAGTGGGACCAGTGATTGGCTGTGTGTTCTTACGTAGTGGTTGTCTCTTTTGGCTGTAGACGTGTATGTCCATAGGAGAGAAGATGTCTGAGTGGACCTTCCTCCGATCCTCCCCAGTCTCTTTCTGACAGGAGTGGATGGAATGAGTGTTCCAGTCAGTCCAGAACAGAGTCTCCTCGTACAGCGTCAGAGCGAAGGGATGGGGGAGGTCTCCCTTAACCACCACCTCCCTGGAGACACGGAGACAAGACAGAAACTAGTTTAGTAATGTGGTAGCAGTCTCTTAACCACCACCTCCCTGGAGACACGGAGACAAGACAGAAACTAGTTTAGTAATGTGGTAGCAGTCTCTTAACCACCACCTCCCTGGAGACAAGACAGAAACTAGTTTAGTAATGTGGTAGCAGTCTCTTAACCACCACCTCCCTGGAGACAAGACAGAAACTAGTTTAGTAATGTGGTAGCAGTCTCTTAACCACCACCTCCCTGGAGACAAGACAGGAACTAGTTTAGTAATGTGGTAGCAGTCTCTTAACCACCACCTCCCTGGAGACACGGAGACAAGACAGAAACTAGTTTAGTAATGTGGTAGCAGTCTCTTAACCACCACCTCCCTGGAGACACGGAGACAAGACAGAAACTAGTTTAGTAATGTGGTAGCAGTCTCTTAACCACCACCTCCCTGGAGACAAGACAGAAACTAGTTTAGTAATGTGGTAGCAGTCTCTTAACCACCACCTCCCTGGAGACAAGACAGGAACTAGTTTAGTAATGTGGTAGCAGTCTCTTAACCACCACCTCCCTGGAGACATAGCAAACAGACCCAGCAGCTACAGCGCCTTCAAAAAGCATTTACACCCTCAAATTTTTCAACATTTAATTGTGTTACAAGGTGGAATTAAACATTTAACTGTCATTCTTTGGTCAATGATCTACACAAAATACTGTAATGTCAAAGTGAAAGTACATTTTAAAGCACAGAATAAAACTAATTTATCTTGATTACACCTTAGGCAGTGATTACAGCTCAGTCTTTCTGGGTAGGTTATTTCTAAGTGCTTTGCACAGCTGGATTGTACAATATTTGCACAACAATTGTACAACAACTTGGTTGTTGATCGTTGCTAGACAACCATTTTCAAGTCTTGCCATAGATTTTCAAGTAGATTTAAGTCCAAACTGTAACTGGGCCACTAAGGAACATTCAACGCCATCTTGGTGAGCAGGTGTGTAGATGTGGTCTTGTGTTGTAGGTTATTGTCCTGCTGAAGGTGAATCATCTCCCAGTGTCTGGTGGAAACAGACTGAACCAGGTTCTCCTCCAGGATGTTACTCAATTACATGTATGTTTATCCTAAAAAACGGACCTAGTCCTGTATGAAGTATGGAGAGTGGTACTCAGTGACCTAGTCCTGTATGAAGTATGGAGAGTGGTACTCAGTGACCTAGTCCTGTATGAAGTATGGAGAGTGGTACTCAGTGACCTAGTCCTGTATGAAGTATGGAGAGTGGTACTCAGTGACCTAGTCCTGTATGAAGTATGGAGAGTGGTACTCAGTGACCTAGTCCTGTATGAAGTATGGAGAGTGGTACTCAGTGACCTAGTCCTGTATGAAGTATGGAGAGTGGTACTCAGTGACCTAGTCCTGTATGAAGTATGGAGAGTGGTACTCAGTGACCTAGTCCTGTATGAAGTATGGAGAGTGGTACTCAGTGATGTGTTGTGTTGGATCTGACCCAAACATAACACTTTGTATTCAGGACATGAAGTGAATTTCTTTACCACATTGTTTACAGTTTTACTTTAGTGTCTTGTTGTAAACAGGAAGCATGTTTTGGAATATTTTTATTCTGTCCAGACTTCCTCCTTTTCACTCTGTCAGTTAGGTTAGTATTGTGGAGTAACTACCATGTTGTTGATCCATCCTCAGTTAGGTTAGTATTGTGGAGTTACTACCATGTTGTTGATCCATCCTCAGTTAGGTTAGTATTGTGGAGTAACTACCATGTTGTTGATCCATCCTCAGTTAGGTTAGTATTGTGGAGTAACTACCATGTTGTTGATCCATCCTCAGTTAGGTTAGTATTGTGGAGTAACTACCATGTTGTTGATCCATCCTCAGTTAGGTTAGTATTGTGGAGTTACTACCATGTTGTTGATCCATCCTCAGTTAGGTTAGTATTGTGGAGTTACTACCATGTTGTTGATCCATCCTCAGTTAGGTTAGTATTGTGGAGTAACTACCATGTTGTTGATCCATCCTCAGTTAGGTTAGTATTGTGGAGTAACTACCATGTTGTTGATCCATCCTCAGTTAGGTTAGTATTGTGGAGTTACTACCATGTTGTTGATCCATCCTCAGTTAGGTTAGTATTGTGGAGTAACTACCATGTTGATCCATCCTCAGTTCTCCTTTCACAGCCAATAACCAGTTAAATGTAACTAGGTGTAACTAGATGTAACTAGGTGTAACTAGATGTAACTAGATGTAATCTATGTAATGCCCAAAAGTAATAATTTATCATGAGGGCAATAAACAATAACTATTAATACTGCATACTCCAAGAAAGGTTCAAATCTCCCCTTTCTGGTAAAAGTAGTTATAAATTACTGAGGTGTGGTCACTTTGGATGACACAAGCTCAAGTAAACAGTACAAATATTAAATATTTTATATGATGTATTTCCTACTCAACAAAACTTGAAATTAAAGGCTTGAAATGACATATGCTTTCTAAATATGGTAAAGAGATTTTCATTTTTTATAAATTTGTAAAACATTCTACAAACCTTACTACAGACATTATGGGGTATTGTATGACAAAATCTCAATTCCATCCCATTTCAAATTCAGGTAACAACAAAATGTGGAGTCAAGTGGTGTGAACACTTTGCGAAGTCCCTGTAGACACTAGTTATGTGGCAGTAAAAGTAGGCTGCTTGGTTACATATCTGAAATATTATTCCCTGTTCATGTGCTTTTATTATGCTGGAACCAAATGACCCAAAAATGGCACAATAAAGATGTTCTGAATCAATCCAAAACTATGATTGATTGGTGGGTTCATTACTGTACCTCCCAGTGCCGTCCAGATTGGAGCGGTGTATGAAGTTGAACTTGGCGTCAGCCCAGTACAGTTTCTCCTGGCTGTAGTCTAGCGTGAGGCCATTGGGCCAGTAGATCTCCTTATCAATGATCATGGCTCTGTTTGTACCGTCCATCCCCGCTCGCTCAATCTTAGGAACCTCACCCCAGTCCGTCCAGTACATGTACCTGCAGAGAGGGCGAGAGAGACAGGAACATATTAGTCAAGTTGTCTCTAACTCTAACCCTTAATTCTTATATATTTCTATTTTCTTTGAGAACTAACAATCACCAAAATAAAAACTAGTCAGGGAGAATCTACTGTGGTACTTGGTCCAGTCCTCTGCATAGACAGACCAACATCATACTGTGGTACTTGGTCCAGTCCTCTACAACCCCATAGGGGGCGGGGTCCACATGGTTAGGACCATACAGACCAGGAGGTTTGACAAAGGAGAGCAAGTACAGCATAACACCACACTCCTATCTCTAGACAGCTCCAACTACGTTATGTGGTTCTCTGATACTGAAGGGTGATTGAGACCACAGTCCAGCTTCCCCTGTGGGCCTACAGTCAGCTAAGCAGAATACAGATCCAGCTGAAGGCCCAGTTGACACCAGAACACTTCCTCCAGAACTCCCCTCCCCACAGCTAAATAGGCAAAAAGAAGGTCTCAGACAACAGTCACTGTCCCAACACAGGGCTCTGGTCTATATAGGGAATAGATAGATCTATATAGGGGAATAGATAGATCTATATAGGGGGATAGATAGATCTATATAGGGGGATAGATAGATCTATATAGGGGGATAGATAGATCTATATAGGGGGATAAGATAGATCTATATAGGGGGATAAGATAGATCTATATAGGGGGATAAGATAGATCTATATAGGGGATAAGATAGATCTATATAGGGGATAAGATAGATCTATATAGGGGATAGAAAGATCTATATAGGGGATAGAAAGATCTATATAGGGGAATAGATAGATCTATATAGGGGAATAGATAGATCTATATAGGGGAATAGATAGATCTATATAGGGGAATAGATAGATCTATATAGGGGAATAGATAGATCTATATAGGGGAATAGATAGATCTATATAGGGGAATAGATAGATCTATATAGGGGAATAGATAGATCTATATAGGGGAATAGATAGATCTATATAGGGGAATAGATAGATCTATATAGGGGAATAGATAGATCTATATAGGGGAATAGATAGATCTATATAGGGGAATAGATAGATCTATATAGGGGAATAGATAGATCTATATAGGGGAATAGATAGATCTATATAGGGGAATAGATAGATCTATATAGGGGAATAGATAGATCTATATAGGGGAATAGATAGATCTATATAGGGGAATAGATAGATCTATATAGGGGAATAGATAGATCTATATAGGGGAATAGATAGATCTATATAGGGGAATAGATAGATCTATATAGGGGATAGATAGATCTATATAGGGGATAGATAGATCTGTATAGGGGAATAGATAGATCTATATAGGGGATAGATAGATAGGATAGATACTTTATTGATCCCTCGAGGGGGAAATTTCATAAATTCATCTGATAGGGCTGTGTGTGTACTTTTTTTATAACAGTTTAACTTTTTCCAAAGTACATTCATCTCTAGGAGACAGAACGCGTCTCCTTCCTGAGCGGTATGACGGCTGCGTGATCCCATGGTGTTTATACTTGCGTACTATTGTTTGTACAGATGAACGTGGTACCTTCAGGCGTTTGGAAATTGCTCCCACGAATGAACCAGAGTTGTGGAGGTCTACAATTTTCTTTCTGAGGTCTTGGCTGATTTCTTTTGATTTTCCCATGATGTCGAGCAAAGAGGCACTGAGTTTGAAGGTAGGCCTTGAAATACATCCACAGGTACACCTCCAATTGAATCAAATTATGTCAATTAGCCTATCAGAAGCTTCTAAAGCTATGACATCATTTTCTGGAATTTTCCAAGCTGTTTAAAGGCACTGTCAACTTAGTGTATGTAAACTTCTGACCCACTGGAATTGTGATATAGTGAATTATAAGTGAAATAATCTGTCTGTAAACAATTGTTGGAAGAATTACTTGTCATGCACAAAGTAGATGTCCTAACCGACTTGCCAAAACTATAGTTTGTTAACATGAAATCTGTGGAGGGGTTGAAAAATGAGTTTTAAGTGTATGTAAACTTCCGACTCCTGTAGTTATTTTCCCATTTGTTTTAATTATTTGCACATTGTTACAACACTGTATATAAACATAATGACATTTGAAATGTCTTTACTCTTTGGGAACTTCTCTGAGTGTAATGTTTACTGTTAATAATTATTGTTTATTTCACTTTTGTTTATTATCTACTTCACTTGCTTTGGTTTTGTTAACATGTGTTTCCCATGACAATAAAACCCCCTGAATAGAATTTATTTAATTGAGAGCAGGCAGAGAGAGAGAGAGAGAGAGAGAGAGTAGGCTGAGAGAGAGAGAGAGAGAGAGTAGGCAGAGAGAGAGAGAGAGAGAGTAGGCAGAGAGAGAGAGAGAGAGAGAGAGTAGGCAGAGAGAGAGAGAGAGAGAGAGAGTAGGCAGAGAGAGAGAGAGAGAGAGAGTAGGCAGAGAGAGAGAGAGAGAGAGTAGGCAGAGAGAGAGAGAGAGAGAGTAGGCAGAGAGAGAGAGAGAGAGAGAGAAGGCAGAGAGAGAGGCAGAGAGAGAGAGAGAGAGAGAGTAGGCAGAGAGAGAGAGAGAGAGAGTAGGCAGAGAGAGAGAGAGAGAGAGAGTAGGCAGAGAGAGAGAGAGAGAGAGAGAGAGAGAGTAGGCAGAGAGAGAGAGAGAGAGAGAGAGAGAGAGTAGGCAGAGAGAGAGAGAGAGAGAGAGAGAGAGAGTAGGCAGAGAGAGAGAGAGAGACAGTAGACAGAGAGAGAGACAGAGAGAGAGAAGAGAGAGAGAGAGAGAGAGAGAGAGAGAGAGAGAGAGAGAGAGAGACAGTAGGCAGAGAGAGAGAGAGAGAGACAGTAGGCAGAGAGAGAGAGAGAGAGACAGTAGGCAGAGAGAGAGAGAGACAGTAGACAGAGAGAGAGAAGAGAGAGAGAAGAGAGAGAGAGAGAAAGAGAGAGAGACAGTAGAGAGAGAGAGAGAGACAGTAGGCAGAGAGAGAGAGAGAGAGACAGTAGGCAGAGAGAGAGAGAGAGAGACAGTAGGCAGAGAGAGAAGAGAGAGAAGGCAGAGAGAGAAGGCAGAGAGAGAAGGCAGAGAGAGAAGGCAGAGAGAGAAGGCAGAGAGAGAAGAGAGAGAAAGAGAGAGAAAGAAAGAGAAAGAGAGAGAAAGAGAAAGAGAAAGAGAAAGAGAAAGAGAAAGAGAAAGAGAAAGAGAAAGAGAAAGAGAAAGAGAAAGAGAAAGAGAAAGAGAAAGAGAAAGAGAAAGAGAAAGAGAGAGAGAGAGAGAGAGAGAGAGAGAGAGAGAGAGAGAGAGAGAGAGAGAGAGAGAGAGAGAGAGACTCTCTCCACAAGACAGAGAAGCACTGTATTTGGTACCGGAAACAATCAGTCGGGTAGAAGTGTCCACCACCACATTCTAGAATGGACCAGTCCACCACCACATTCTAGAATGGACCAGTCCACCACCACATTCTAGAATGGACCAGTCCACCACCACATTCTAGAATGGACCAGTCCACCACCACATTCTAGAATGGACCAGTCCACCACCACATTCTAGAATGGACCAGTCCACCACCACATTCTAGAATGGACCAGTCCACCACCACATTCTAGAATGGACCAGTCCACCACCACATTCTAGAATGGACCAGTCCACCACCACATTCTAGAATGGACCAGTCCACCACCACATTCTAGAATGGACCAGTCCACCACCACATTCTAGAATGGACCAGTCCACCACCACATTCTAGAATGGACCAGTCCACCACCACATTCTAGAATGGACCAGTCCACCACCACATTCTAGAATGGACCAGTCCACCACCACATTCTAGAATGGACCAGTCCAACACCACATTCTAGAATAGTTCCACTGTGGATTCTGTCTCCCAAACAAATACAATAGCACCATGTAGACTTGGCTCAATATATTCCTGGTGATTATGACTAGAACACCAGTTTTAAATAACTACAAAACAGTTGTTACTGAACGTGTGTGTAAATATGAGTTGAGAAATAAATGTGTGTTGGTACTAAAGTCCTGGGGTGTGTTTCTATAGACGTAGTGTGTGTTGGTACTAAAGTCCTGGGGTGTGTTTCTATAGACGTAGTGTGTGTTGGTACTAAAGTCCTGGGGTGTGTTTCTATAGACGTAGTGTGTGTTGGTACTAAAGTCCTGGGGTGTGTTTCTATAGACGTAGTGTGTGTTGGTACTAAAGTCCTGGGGTGTGTTTCTATAGACGTAGTGTGTGTTGGTACTAAAGTCCTGGGGTGTGTTTCTATAGGCGTAGTGTGTGTTGGTACTAAAGTCCTGGGGTGTGTTTCTATAGGCGTAGTGTGTGTAGCCGTGGCGGTCCCATGCAGTGAGGCTAGGCTGAATCTGTAGCCACACTCCTTCCACTGAGGGGATCAAACAGGTGTGAGCCAGACACCCACCGAGACCCATTAACACACACTAGAACCCCTAGCGCCTGCTGGGATCCAGCTCTCAGGGGGAGACACAGAGAAGAGGGGTGGGGGGGGGACAGTGTTTTATATAGAGAGGGTTTTTTAAGAAAATGTCAGTATTGCAAACTAACTCCCTCCTACTACTGCTAAACCAATCAGAGAGCAATGTTTCCGCCTTAACCCTACTGCTAAACCAATCAGAGAGCAATGTTTCCACCTTAACCCTACTGCTAAACCAATCACAGTGCCAGGTTTCCACCTTAGAAACCAGCAGGTAGGAGACAGGAACTGGAGTATGGCTGGGTGGTATAGGGTATTTTTCTATATAAGCAGGTATTGATATACGAACCGGTTTGGGTTTTTACTGTACCTTCTATAACGGAGATTACGGAGATTACGGAGATTACGGAGATTAGATAGATAGATAAGATAGATAAGATAGATAAGATAGATAAGATAGATAAGCATCCTTACTCCAACTGGATGGATGAGAGCAACCAGGAAGAAGTCAATAGACAGACAGGACAGGAAGAAGGATTCCATTTCCTTCAATAGACAGACAGGAAGAATATTCCCTCTGTTGAAGTAGACAGATCTGGACCTCAGAGTAGAAGCATCACAACAGACTATTCACTGCTGCTCTACGGTGTCACTAACTCCTCCCCTTCCTGCCTGGTTACTTTGACATTAATTCAAGTCATCACAGTTCATAACGGGGGCTGGGATTAAAAATACATATAAATCAAATATAAATATAGGACCAAACACACATCATGACAAGAGAGACAAAACAACACTACATAAAGAGACCTAAGACAACAACACAGCAAGGCCGCAACACATGACAACATGGTAGCAACACAACATGACAACAACATGGTAGCAACACAACATGGTAGCAACACAACATGACAACAACATGGTAGCAACACAACATGGTAGCAACGTAACATGGTAGCAACACAACATGGTAGCAACACAACATGGTAGCAACACAACATGACAACAACATGGTAGCAACACAACATGGTAGCAACGTAACATGGTAGCAACGTAACATGGTAGCAACACAACATGGTAGCAACACAGCATGGCAGCAACACAACATGGTAGCAACACAGCATGGTAGCAACACAACATGGTAGCAGCACAAAACATGGTACAAACATTATTGAACACAGACAACAGCACAAAGGGCAAGAAGGTAGAGATGACAATACATCACACAAAGCAGCCACAACTGTCAGTAAGAGTGTCCATGATTGAGTCTTTGAATGAAGAGATTGAGATAAAACTGTCCAGTTTGAGTGTTTGTTGCAGCTCGTTCCAGTCGCTAGCTGCAGCAAACTGAAAATACCAGCGACCCAGGGATGTGTGTGCTTTGGGGACCTTTAACAGAATGTGACTGGCAGAACGGGTGTTGTATGTGGAGGATGAGGGCTGCAGTAGATATCTCAGATAGGGTGTTGTATGTGGAGGATGAGGGCTGCAGTAGATATCTCAGATAGGGTGTTGTATGTGGAGGATGAGGGCTGCAGTAGATATCTCAGATAGTGGTGATGCAGGCCTCACTCCCCCCTAACAACACATAATCACGCTGTGGGTCCTGGGTAGAGTTAGTTCCACTGCATCAGTGAGGTCAAGAGGGATCAGGGTTCTCCCCAAATAATGTATGAGAGGTGCTGCGCCACCTTGTGGACTGGCTGCGCCACTATGGAGAAAATAAATAATAATAATAATAATAATAATAATAATGTGGGGGGAACGGCAGTTTCAGGTGTTCAAAAACACAAACATCTCTGATAAAAAATAATAATCCTGATGTTAAAAAATAATCCTGCAGACAGAGACTCACTCTCTCTCTAACACACACACACACACACACACACACACACACGTCCCAGTATCTCCAGCCACAGCCTGCACTGTGTTCCCTAACAATCTAATCTCCTCCAGATGGACAGACATCTGTTCTAGGGTGAAGCTCTTGGCTTGAGGAACCTTGCAACCCAATCCAGGCAAGGACAAAAGGTGAGACGACAGCAGTAACACCCCTTCTCCTCCCAGAAAAAGCCAGGTACAGGTAGTCTACTGAGCGGTACTTTACTACAGGTTGTCAGGTACTCACCCTCTCCCCGGGTCCAGAGAGACGGCTCGGGGCTGGTCCAGGTCTTGCCAGAAGAGAACTCTCCGTAACGATCCATCCAGCTCAGCCACCTCTATCCGATTGGTCTCAGAGTCCGTCCAGTACAACTTCCTGCCTAACCAGTCACATGCAAGGCCGTCCGGGGACGCCAGCCCCGATACAACCACCATCTGGGCAGCCGCGGCGCTGGGCCCTGATTGGTTAAAGGCGGTGCGTTTGATGGCCTCCTCGCTGACGTCACTCCAGTAGACCAATCCCTGAGCGTATACGTAATCCACGGCGGCGGCGTCCTCCAGACCGCCCACCACCACCGTGGCGTTGGCCCAGCCGTGAGCCGCATCCACCAGCCGCAAGTCCCGCCGGTTGGCATACAGCAGGAGGGGTTCACCTGGAGGGGGAGAGACAGGGTCAGACAGAAATACTACACACACACACACACACTTACGAAAAAGTAAGTACATCCCCTGGAAAGTTATTTTTCCATATTTGGACAGATGGATATGTAATCTTCACTTCAACACTATTGACAGATTAAGGTTGCCCAATTTAACAAATCACACAGGGTAACATCAAGGGATATCTTGCCACAATCTATGTCAAGGTGCATGGGTACACTGTCAGAAAGAGACTGCACAAACTTGGCCTACATGGGAGGTCAGGAAGGAAGAAGCCTCTGCTCTCAAAAAATAATATCAAGACACCTGGGTAAAGTCAGTTGTGTCTTGATATAATTTTTTGAGAATAGAGGCTTCTTCTAATTGACCCCAAACTTTTGAATGGTAGTGTACATACATACATACATACATACATACAGTCGTATGCAAAAGTTTGGGCACCCCTCTGAGGCTGCATAATAATTTACTCTGTCGCCACAGAAAATGATCCCAGTGGCATGCCATTCATTTTCTAATAAAAGCTGAGTACTGGGGTATTGTCCAGACAAGGATTTTTAGTGTAGCAATATTAAGTTGTATGAAATTAAATCAGATGTGAAAAATAGGCTATGCAAAAATGTGGGCACCCTTGTCATTCTGTTGATTTGAATACCTGTAACTACTTAGCACTGATTAATTGGAACACAATTGGTTTGGTGAGCTCATTAAGCCTTGAACTTCATAGACAAGTGCATCCAATCATGAGAAAAGGTATTTAAGGTGGCCAATTGCAAGTTGTTGTTCTCTTTGACTCTCCTCTGAAGAGTGGCAACATGGGGGCCTCAAAACAACTCTCAAATGACCTGAAAACAAAGATTGTTCAACATTATGGTTTAGGGGAAGGCTACAAAAAGCTCTCAGAGATGTAAGCTGTCAGTGTCCACTGTGAGGAACATAGTGAGGAAATGGAAGACCACAGGCACAGTTCTTGTTAAGGCCAGAAGTGGCAGGCCAAGTAAAATATCAGAGAGGCAAAGGCGAAGGATGGTGAACTTTAGACTTTAGAACATGTTGTTCCACCAAGGCTGTCACTATAGGATGAAGATCTGAAATACTCCAAACAACAGAAGTCTTATACTTGCTTCCCTCACATCTCTACTTCTTCTCAACACTCACTGTGTTCTTTACAGATGTTTTGTCAAGAAAACCATTGCTGGTTTAAGAACTAAACACTCTCTCTGATGGAGAACTCGGGGCTGGAATGCACAGGAATTTGCGAGCCAGTTTGCTCAGCATGGGAAAGTTAACATTGTGTAACTCCCACCAGGCCAGGGGATCTTCCTCTTCATCAATGGTAGGAGTCATCAGGTAGGTGTTCAGCTCAGCTTCCATGGCTTCCTCTAACTGCACAGAGGATGAAGCAGGGGGCACAGACAGACAGACAGACAGACAGACAGACAGACAGACAGACAGACAGACAGACAGACACTTACCAATCGCAAGATGCAGCCTGTGGCCAAAACACAGAAGCCTGGTCCATTGATTTAGTTCCACAGCTTTGATAATGTTTGATCCATTATCAGTGGTAATGAACATCTGGCCCTCTTCTTTCAGACCCCAGTTGGACAACGACTCTGAGTCCATGGGCAATATTCTCTCCCGTGTGGTCAACAGGAAAGTATGCAGTTTGCAGGCAGCGACTCTTCAACCGAAAGTTATCATTTATGAAGTGTACGGTAAGACTTAGGTACGGCTCGGTCATGCTTTACCACAAATCGGTTGTTGTGGCGTAATACTCTACATTTTTCAGCTCCGTCTCAACTTTTTTCCTACATTCCACGTACAGTTCTGGGAGGGCAACTTGACTGAAGTATGTGCGGGAGGGAATTGAATAACTTCTATCCAGCGTTCGGATGAGGTTTTGAAACCCATCTTTGGTCTCAGTGTTAAAGGACACCATGTCTTTAGCGAGGTAGTTATGGTAGTACGTTATGGTAGTACGTTATGGTAGTACGTTATGGCAGTACGTTATGGCAGTACGTTATGGTAGTACGTTATGGTAGTACGTTATGGCAGTACGTTATGGCAGTACGTTATGGCAGTACGTTATGGCAGTACGTTATGGTAGTACGTTATGGTAGTACGTTATGGCAGTACGTTATGGCAGTACGTTATGGCAGTACGTTATGGTAGTACGTTATGGTAGTACGTTATGGTAGTACGTTATGGCGTTCGCTACCTCACCGTGCCTTCCTCAGCTCCTTGATGCTCTAGCCCAGTCTGAGTCTAGTAGTCCTAAAACTACTAGTTCAGCCCCACCGGACATTAGATACATTTACCAGACCCATATGCATTGGGTTGGTAACCTGATCAGGGCGTCCACACTGTGTTCAGAATGACAGAAATCACATTTAGAATATGGTCATTCATTTTAACAGAACATGCAAGTCAAGGATGTTTCTTCTTGGTGAATTCTGAACGAGTTAGAATAACTGTCCACATTTCCTTTTCCTCAGCCAACCAGACAAGTAAGGAACAGAACTAGCACTAGGCTGTCAATATACTATAGTAGAAACGTTTAGGCCACATATTCTATTGGTCAGCTTGTCCACAAATAAATAGCCTGTTCCAAACAGACTCTGGGACAGGTTTGGGACAATACAACCAGTAGGCCAAGGCTACATAAAAAACATTAAAAAGCTATGCGTCTGATGCAACAGATCAGAATGTTTAGCATAAAATGTTGATACACTATTATTTCTTCACAGCAACATGCACAAGGCAGTAGGCTACGCGGACATCTTCGTTACATAATGCAATTAGTGGAAAACACTGTTGTCAAAAGGGCACTGCACATGTGAGCGGTTTCATCTGACAGATGAAAATATCTGTTAGAAATGTAGAGGAGATTTAACAGGCTACTTTGAAGCAAGGTAAGACATGCCTCATAATATGGATTAAAACATTCAAGTTTCAGACAATTAAGTATGTTTTCTAAATGTATACGGCCTCCATTTCTTTGCAAAGTGGTGTGTCGTCAAGCTTCAACAGTTTGATGCCACGTTCAAAACAACTCGGAACTTGGAGATCTCTGACTTACGACTTCAGTGCGGTCAAGACAACTGGGATCTGGGGGAAAACGATCTCTGACTGGGAAAATAGTTTTGAATGGTCATCTAACTAGGAATTCCAACTCTGGAACGACTTTCTGACCTGAAGAACACTGACGTCATTATTTGACCTGGTATTTTTCAGAGTTGTCTGGAAAGCACCAGAAGATGCAGCAGCAGCAGCTCTTGCCTGTCTGACAGATTTTCCACTCAAAGTCTCTGTATCTGTACGGTGTGATAAATAAGATTCAGAACCAATATACTCTACACAAGCAGCAATTTAATTCCACTAAATTATACGAATTAACCTATAGACCAATAAGCACGACCAGTCATCTATCAACTGGTGTGTCCATCAGTGAAGAGGTTATAAAGCATTATGTCCATCAGTGAAGAGGTTATAAAGCATTATGTCCATCAGTGAAGAGGTTATAAAGCATTATGTCCATCAGTGAAGAGGTTATAAAGCATTATGTCCATCAGTGAAGAGGTTATAAAGCATTATGTCCATCAGTGAAGAGGTTATAAAGCATTATGTCCATCAGTGAAGAGGTTATAAAGCATTATGTCCATCAGTGAAGAGGTTATAAAGCATTATGTCCATCAGTGAAGAGGTTATAAAGCATTATAATCACACTGGGATGTTTTCTTCTTCTCCCAGACAATTGGCCAGCACCAATTTGATCAGCTTTTCTATTTTAAAAATCTGACAACATTACCGGCTAACAGAAACCCTGGGTCAGACAGACCAGCTTTATGACTATAACTAGGAGATCCCAGTTGGTATGGGTTACCCGAGAGATGATCCCAGTTGGTATGGGTTACCCCCAGAGGAGATCCCAGTTGGTATGAGTTACCCCCAGAGGAGATCCCAGTTGGTATGAGTTACCCCCAGAGGAGATCCCAGTTGGTATGAGTTACCCCCAGAGGACAGACATATATACTTTATGACTAACTAGGAGATCCCAGGCCTGCTAACTTATCTAGGCCAGGCCTAACCATGCTCTGCACGCCCTGCTAACTTAACTAGGCCACAGACTGTGTCCAGGTACTGCTGGTGAAATGCACTCCTCCAGAGCTGCAGGTTCCTGCCTCATCTTACTACTGCCTCCACTGAAACCTGCCACCCCAAATTGAAATCTCTGGTGACTACCACCACATGCCAGCGTATCCCGACAACCACCACATGCCAGCGTATCCCGACGACCACCACATGCCAGCGTATCCCGACGACCACCACATGCCAGCGTATCCCGACGACCACCACATGCCAGCGTATCCCGACGACCACCACATGCCAGCGTATCCCGACGACCACCACATGCCAGCGTATCCCGACGACCACCACATGCCAGCGTATCCCGACGACCACCACATGCCAGCGTATCCCGACGACCACCACATGCCAGCGTATCCCGACGACCACCACATGCCAGCGTATCCCGACGACCACCACATGCCAGCGTATCCCGACGACCACCACATGCCAGCGTATCCCGACGACCACCACATGCCAGCGTATCCCGACGACCACCACATGCCAGCGTATCCCGACGACCACCACATGCCAGCGTATCCCGACGACCACCACATGCCAGCGTATCCCGACGACCACCACATGCCAGCGTATCCCGACGACCACCACATGCCAGCGTATCCCGACGACCACCACATGCCAGCGTATCCCGACGACCACCACATGCCAGCGTATCCCGACGACCACCACATGCCAGCGTTTCCCGACGACCACCACATGCCAGCGTATCCCGACGACCACCACATGCCAGCGTATCCCGACGACCACCACATGCCAGCGTATCCCGACGACCACCACATGCCAGCGTATCCCGACGACCACCACATGCCAGCGTATCCCGACGACCACCACATGCCAGCGTATCCCGACGACCACCACATGCCAGCGTATCCCGACGACCACCACATGCCAGCGTATCCCGACGACCACCACATGCCAGCGTATCGCTAAAAGCCTGCTCCCAAATGACCCACTATTCCCTATCATGGTGCACTACTTTTGACTCCCAAGTGGTTCAGTGGTCTAAGACTCTGCATCTCAGTACTAGAGGAGTCACTACAGACAACCTGGTTCAGTGGTCTAAGACACTGCATCTCAGTACTAGAGGAGTCACTACAGACAACCTGGTTCAGTGGTCTAAGACACTGCATCTCAGTGTTAGAGGAGTCACTACAGACAACCTGGTTCAGTGGTCTAAGACACTGCATCTCAGTGTTAGAGGAGTCACTACAGACAACCTGGTTCAGTGGTCTAAGACACTGCATCTCAGTGTTAGAGGAGTCACTACAGACAACCTGGTTCAGTGGTCTAAGACACTGCATCTCAGTGCTAGAGGAGTCACTACAGACAACCTGGTTCAGTGGTCTAAGACACTGCATCTCAGTGTTAGAGGAGTCACTACAGACAACCTGGTTCAGTGGTCTAAGACACTGCATCTCAGTGCTAGAGGAGTCACTACAGACAACCTGGTTCAGTGGTCTAAGACACTGCATCTCAGTGTTAGAGGAGTCACTACAGACAACCTGGTTCAGTGGTCTAAGACACTGCATCTCAGTGCTAGAGGAGTCACTACAGACAACCTGGTTCAGTGGTCTAAGACACTGCATCTCAGTGCTAGAGGAGTCACTACAGACAACCTGGTTCAGTGGTCTAAGACTCTGCATCTCAGCGCTAGAGGAGTCACTACAGACAACCTGGTTCAGTGGTCTAAGACCCTGCATCTCAGTGCTAGAGGAGTCACTACAGACAACCTGGTTCGAATCCAATCACAACCGGCCGTGATTGGGACCACTGATCCAAAACACCAGTGATTTCTGAGACGGCTGATCCAAAACACCAGTGATTTCTGAGACGGCTGATCCAAAACACCAGTGATTTCTGAGACGGCTGATCCAAAACACCAGTGATTTCTGAGACGGCTGATCCAAAACACCAGTGATTTCTGAGACGGCTGATCCAAAACACCAGTGATTTCTGAGAGCAGTTGAATGGAAGTTGAATCACTTCACTAAGCTTTTCCCTTCCTCTCCCCTCCACGTCATCCAATATGGCTGCCAGATGGTCTAGCCTACTATAACTAGTAATACTATCAAAATCACATAGGCTGTATGCCAAACAGCACTCTATCCCCCATGGGCCCGGGGTCAAAGGTAGTGGACTATTATAGAGAATAGAGTGCCATTTGGGAACCACTGAATTCAATAACACTGGTATTTCAGACTGGACTGAAAAGACTAAAATCACATAGTATTTTTTTTTATTTCACCTTTATTTAACCAGGTAGGTCAGTTGAGAACAAGTTCTCATTTACAACTGTGACCTGGTCAAGACAAAGCAAAGCAGTGCAACAAAAACAACACAGAGTTACACAGTAAACAAACATACAGTCAATAACAAAATAGAAAATCTACATACAGAGTGTAAATGTAGTGCAAAATGCAGTGCAATTTGAACACTAGTTTCAGAGTACACGGCAATACATACTATTAATGTGAAATAGGTTTATCTATGCCAACTAAATATGAAGTGCACTCATTTCACTGAACGGCAGTAGTAAACTAAGTCATCTTCAAACCGCTGTGGTGGTTGGGCTCCATCTGACATGATGGATATGACTCCTGGGAGAGAGACACCACCTCCATAGTTCAACACAGTGACCTCACTGCCTTGACTACTAGAAAGAGACCCATGAATGAGGTTTATGTGGGAATGAGATGTCCAGATTAGGCTCCCGTTGTAGATTGTGTGAACAAGGAATCCATGGTTATTTGGACAGATGTGTACACAGCCACCCACCATGCAGTAGAAAACGAATAGGCCTAGACGTATAGGTATATAGATGGTTAGAGAACTACAATCCACATTAACTAGATTGTAGTTAAATAATATCAAGACAACTGACTTTTGTCAGACAACACCTGGGTAAAGTCAGTTGTGTCTTGATATTATTTTTTGAGAGCAGAGGCTTCTTCCTTCCTGACCTCCCATGTAGGCCAGGTTTGTGCAGTCTCTTTCTGACAGTGTACCCATGCACTTCGACATTGATTGTGGCAAGAGGCCTGTAGATCCCTTGATGTTACCCTGGGGTTCTTAGAGACTTCTATGAGCATCTTTCAGTCAGCTCTTGGGCTGGCTTTGGTGGGACGACCTGTCCTAGGTAGTTTGGTGGGACGACCTGTCCTAGGTAGTTTGGTGGGACGACCTGTCCTAGGTAGTTTGCCAGTGGTCTGGAATGATGTACTTCGAATTGCTTGGAAATGGATGTGTAACTCGAATTGCTTGGAAATGGATGTGTAACTCCTCCCAGACTCATGGGTATCAATAATCTTTCTTCTGAGGGCCTCGGTAGGTACTTTGATCTTTGAATGATGTGTTACCACACACCCATATGGTTCAGACCAAACCAGACCAATGTTCTTATCTTTATGGAAGGCTGGACCCTCCTAAGTTTCTCTCTAATGTTTTCTAATCATTTACACTTGTTTTGGTACCTAATTCTAATTGTAGCCATTTTATGTGATGGTAAAGGTAGGGGTGTACTAACTTTATGTGATGGTAAAGGTAGGGGTGTACTAACTTTGTGATGGTAAAGGTAGGGGTGTACTAACTTTATGTGATGGTAAAGGTAGGGGTGTACTAACTGTATGTGATGGTAAAGGTAGGGGTGTACTAACTTTATGTGATGGTAAAGGTAGGGCTGTACTAACTTTATGTGATGGTAAAGGTAGGGCTGTACTAACTTTATGTGATGGTAAAGGTAGGGGTGTACTAACTTTATGTGATGGTAAAGGTAGGGGTGTACTAACTTTGTGATGGTAAAGGTAGGGGTGTACTAACTTTATGTGATGGTAAAGGTAGGGGTGTACTAACTGTATGTGATGGTAAAGGTAGGGGTGTACTAACTGTATGTGATGGTAAAGGTAGGGGTGTACTAACTTTATGTGATGGTAAAGGTAGGGGTGTACTAACTTTATGTGATGGTAAAGGTAGGGGTGTACTAACTTTATGTGATGGTAAAGGTAGGGGTGTACTAACTTTATGTGATGGTAAAGGTAGGGGTGTACTAACTTTATGTGATGGTAAAGGTAGGGGTGAACTAACTTTATGTGATGGTAAAGGTAGGGCTGTACTAACTTTATGTGATGGTAAAGGTAGGGGTGTACTAACTTTATGTGATGGTAAAGGTAGGGGTGAACTAACTTTATGTGATGGTAAAGGTAGGGCTGTAGTATTTTAATTGCATAACATTTTCAAAGTTGTATTTTTGTGTGTGATTTGTTAAATTGGGTTTCCTTTATATGTCAATAGTGTTGAAGTTAAGAATACATATCCATCTGTCCAAATATGTTAAAAAATATTATTATTATAATAATTAAAAACAATAAGATAACTTTGTTTTTATATAGATGGTTAGAGAAGTACAATCCACATGAACCCAAAGTGACCTGCAACAGAACTGTTGACCAGGAGGTTATTAAAACCACACCAATGAATGTCCTCTGTTCTGATGGGCTTCACAGTATTATATAACTGTTAAACTATAACTAGCTACAGTAGATACTTTTATAGGATTTACTTACAATAAGTAGCTAGTTAATGTTTCCTAATTAACTTCTGCAGCATGTCTTATGTGTCTTGTCTGGAGGCACCTTGGAATATTTCAAATGTAACATGCAGTCAACATTATTGTTAGCAAGTCTAGCTAGCAGGCTAACTATAAGGGTCTCTCTGGTTAGTTAAGATAGTTAAGATAGTTAACTAACTCACAGTGATAACTGCAGAACAGGTGAGGAATACTAGAAACACCTGGAATCACTGCCAACTTAACTAAATGTTACGACCAACAAACAGTGGAATCAAAAGGACTAGTTACCTAGCTAGCTAACCAAGCTAGTTCCAGTAGATACAGGCATTCAACCAGGTAGTAAGGACTTCTGGAAACACTTCATCCTGCTAACGTTAGCTAGCTACTCCTGATGAAGAGCAATCAACCCCTCTTCACTGGGCCCCATCCCCGTATCTGGACCCAGATCCCCGTATATAGACCCAGATCCCCGTATCTGGACCCAGATCCCCGTATATGGACCCAGATCCCCGTATATGGACCCAGATCCCCGTATCTGGACCCAGATCCCCGTATATGGACCCAGATCCCCGTATATGGACCCAGATCCCCGTATCTGGACCCAGATCCCCGTATATGGACCCAGATCCCCGTATCTGGACCCAGATCCCCGTATCTGGACCCAGATCCCCGTATATGGACCCAGATCCCCGTATCTGGACCCAGATCCCCGTATCTGGACCCAGATCCCCGTATCTGGACCCAGATCCCCGTATATAGACCCCAGATCCCCGTATATAGACCCCAGATCCCCGTATCTGGACCCAGATCCCAGTATCTGGACCCAGATCCCCCAACTTTACACGGAACGGAACAATTGTAAAGATCCAAACTCACCTCGTATTAGCAAACAAAAAGTCGACAACAACAGAGTCAGTAGCACGGCGCCCATCGTCGTCCCTTTCCTCTTCATCGCAGGTTCACATGGCTGTGTTCTCTTCCTCCCGCGGAACTGGTAGATTGGAACAATGTTCTGGTTCTTTCTGCTACAATGTAACTCTGGTTCTTCTCCGGTCCATTCTACTCCGTCGGTTCAGGCTCGGCGGCGCTAACATTCATTCTCCTGTCTGAGCGCAACGTCTCCTTCCGCCGGGAGGGAAATGCCAGCCCTCCCCCTCCACCTTCTCCTCCTCCTCCTCCTCCTCCATCTGTTTCTCTGATGGCTATTGTTGGACTTGATTACATGCAACCTCTCTCGCCAGCGGATTTCAACACATTCACATCGCTCCGGGGTCTGAAAGGTCAGACACTTGTTCCCGTTGTTAGACAGAAAACGTGGTCTAGAACCACAACTGTTTCTCTGTGGAACATACACATTCCGACGGGACTACTTCCTGACGGAGCACTCGGTGCTTCGGTTTAGAATAACATACCCCTATGACCCTGCCTCTGCTGCTGGCCGGATCTCCTTTTATTCCTTACAGGAGAACAGATGAAGGAGAACAGATGAAGGAGAACAGATGAAGGAGACAGATGAAGGAGAACAGATGAAGGAGACAGATGAAGGAGAGGAGTGAATGGTATTATCATGCATTATATACTGAACATATAAATAAACGCAACATGTAAAGTTTTGGTCCCATGTTTCAGGAGCTGAAATAAAATATCCCACACATTTTTTATTTGCATAAAATTCTTATTTCTCTCAAATTTTGTGCACAAATTTATTTACATCCTTGTTAGTGAGCATTTCTCCTTTGCCAAAATAATCCATCCACCTGACAGAAGGTGATTAAACAGCATGATCATTACACAGGTGCACCTTGTGCTGGAGACAAAAGGCCACTCTCAAATGTTCAGTTCTGTCACACAACACAATGGCCACAGATGTTTCAAGTTTTGAGGGAGCGTGAAATTAGCCTGCTGACTGAAGGAATGTCCACCAGATAATTAAATGTTAATTTCTCTACCATAAGCCGCCTCCAATGTCATTTTAGAGAATTTGGCAGCACGTCCAACTGGCCTCACAATCGCAGATCACGTGTAGCCACTTCATCCCAGACCATGTGTAACCACGACTAAAGGATGCTCCAGTTCATGGGTGGCAGGTAGCCTAATGGTTAAGAGTGTTGAGCCATTAACCGAAAAGCTGCTGGTTCGAATCCCTGAGCCGACTAGGTAAAGAATATGTTGTCAATGTGCCCTTGAGCATTTACTCAACCCTAACCTCCACCCTAACCTCCACCCTAACCCTAACCTCCACCCTAACCTCAACCCTAACCTTAACCCTAACCCTAACCTCAACCCTAACCGCCCCTTCAATGTAGAAATGTAAATGGAGCACAAGTGATTGGATCATACTTGTCTTGTGTCTGTAAGAGAGAGAGATAGGATCATACTTGTCTTGTGTCTGTAAGAGAGAGAGATAGGATCATACTTGTCTTGTGTCTGTAAGAGAGAGATAGGATCATACTTGTCTTGTGTCTGTAAGAGAGAGATAGGATCATACTTGTCTTGTGTCTGTAAGAGAGAGATAGGATCATACTTGTCTTGTGTCTGTAAGAGAGAGAGATAGGATCATACTTGTCTTGTGTCTGTAAGAGAGAGATAGGATCATACTTGTCTTGTGTCTGTGAGAGAGATAGGATCATACTTGTCTTGTGTCTGTGAGAGATAGGATCATACTTGTCTTGTGTCTGTAAGAGAGAGAGATAGGATCATACTTGTCTTGTGTCTGTAGGAGAGAGATAGGATCATACTTGTCTTGTGTCTGTAAGAGAGAGATAGGATCATACTTGTCTTGTGTCTGTAAGAGAGAGAGATAGGATCATACTTGTCTTGTGTCTGTAAGAGAGAGAGATAGGATCATACTTGTCTTGTGTCTGTAAGAGAGATAGGATCATACTTGTCTTGTGTCTGTAAGAGAGAGATAGGATCATACTTGTCTTGTGTCTGTAAGAGAGAGATAGGATCATACTTGTCTTGTGTCTGTAAGAGAGAGAGATAGGATCATACTTGTCTTGTGTCTGTAAGAGAGAGATAGGATCATACTTGTCTTGTGTCTGTAAGAGAGAGATAGGATCATACTTGTCTTGTGTCTGTAAGAGAGAGAGATAGGATCATACTTGTCTTGTGTCTGTAAGAGAGAGAGATAGGATCATACTTGTCTTGTGTCTGTAGGAGAGAGAGATAGAATCATACTTGTCTTGTGTCTGTAGGAGAGAGAGAATGCTTTTCACCATTTCTAGAGCAAGCAACAATTGTTATATTTTGACTGCAAAGCTTTGTGCTTTTCTTTATTTCAAAACCACTTCACTGTGAGCCAAAGTAGATAAAAGGTACACCAGAAACATTATTCAAAAATCACATTTTATTTTCTTACAAGAACTCAGTTAATAAAACATATAATCCCAAAGTAATTGGAAAGCAACACTTCACAAAACAAGACCAAACTACACCTTACAAATTATCACAGCAATTCCACTAATAAACAAGGTTATCATTTTGTGCAATTAATTATATTACATTTGGCTCCATGCTCCCGAGTGGTGTGACGTGTTTTAAAGTGACTGCATGCCAATAAGAAGTCAGTAGTGGTTTCTAAGATAGCTGTGACACCTTGTGGTACATCATGGTATTACATTAACGCTGTGACACCTTGTGGTACATCATGGTATTACATTAACGCTGTAACACCTTGTGGTACATCATGGTATTACATTAACGCTGTAACACCTTGTGGTACATCATGGTATTACATTAACGCTGTGACACCTTGTGGTACATCATGGTATTACATTAACGCTGTGACACCTTGTGGTACATCATGGTATTACATTAACGCTGTGACACCTTGTGGTACATCATGGTATTACATTAACGCTGTGACACCTTGTGGTACATCATGGTATTGCATTAACGCTGTAACACCTTGTGGTACATCATGGTATTACATTAACGCTGTGACACCTTGTGGTACATCATGGTATTACATTAACGCTGTGACACCTTGTGGTACATCATGGTATTACATTAACGCTGTAACACCTTGTGGTACATCATGGTATTACATTAACGCTGTGACACCTTGTGGTACATCATGGTATTACATTAACGCTGTGACACCTTGTGGTACATCATGGTATTACATTAACGCTGTGACACCTTGTGGTACATCATGGTATTACATTAACGCTGTGACACCTTGTGGTACATCATGGTATTACATTAACGCTGTGACACCTTGTGGTACATCATGGTATTACATTAACGCTGTGACACCTTGTGGTACATCATGGTATTACATTAACGCTGTGACACCTTGTGGTACATCATGATATTACATTAACGCTGTGACACCTTGTGGTACATCATGGTATTACATTAACGCTGTGACACCTTGTGGTACATCATGGTATTACATTAACGCTGTGACACCTTGTGGTACATCATGGTATTACATTAACGCTGTGACACCTTGTGGTACATCATGATATTACATTAACGCTGTGACACCTTGTGGTACATCATGGTATTACATTAACGCTGTGACACCTTGTGGTACATCATGGTATTACATTAACGCTGTGACACCTTGTGGTACATCATGGTATTACATTAACGCTGTGACACCTTGTGGTACATCATGGTATTACATTAACGCTGTGACACCTTGTGGTACATCATGATATTACATTAATTAAGTCAGTTCCTCCTCTATAAAGGTCTCACTCAGTTCCTCCTCTATAAAGGTCTCAGTCAGTTCCTCTTATCAGTGGTGGCTGGTGAGGAGGGAATCATAGTAATGGCTGGTTTCTTCAGTGTTTGACACTGTTCCATCTATTCAATTCCAGCCATTATTATGAGCCGTCCTCCCTTCACCAGCCTCCACTGCCTCTCCTGTACATAGGGGAGGCTTTCACTTTGTGCCCCTATCTGTGTGCTTAAAGGGATAGTTCACCCAAATGACACTATAACCTTTAAATTCAGAAGGTTCCTGAGTTGCTGGAATAGAGATATTGCTGCTTGAGGTTCTTAATTCCATAGCCCTCTGATATCTCTCTACTGTTCTAGAGCCCTCTGATATCTCTCTACTGTTCTAGAGCCCTCTGATTTCTCTCTACTGTTCTAGAGCCCTCTGATATCTCTCTACTGTTCTAGAGCCCTCTGATATCTCTCTACTGTTCTAGAGCCCTCTGATTTCTCTCTACTGTTCTAGAGCCCTCTGATATCTCTCTACTGTTCTAGAGCCTTCTGATATCTCTCTACTGTTCTAGAGCCCTCTGATATCTCTCTACTGTTCTAGAGCCCTCTGATATCTCTCTACTGTTCTAGAGCCCTCTGATATCTCTCTACTGTTCTAGAGCCCTCTGATATCTCTCTACTGTTCTAGAGCCCTCTGATATCTCTCTACTGTTCTAGAACACTAGAAGAGGGGTCTGTTCAACACCACTATTGTTATTGTGTTGTAATGAATGACAGTACAATGATATGCTATTAAAATGAAACGGAATGTGTTTGTTATCTAATAGAAATGTGGTTAAATAAACCATTTAACTAAAACAGATCAAACTGAAGAGAAGAATATATTATTTTTGCATGGTGGTCCTTTCTTTCCCTGTGAGACCTGTTTATTGTCTCTTTGGGTGATCCCTTTGTGAACCAGGACGTGTGTGTGTTCGTGTGTGTGTGTGTGTGTGTGTGTGTGTGTGTGTGTGTGTGTAAGGGTTTAATTACACCTCGTAGTGTAGATCGTTGAGCTCCAGCCTGGTGTAGTGTCGGCGGTCGAATGACTCCATGGCCTTGCGTCCCACCACAGCCAGGGCCAGAGTAAGGATGGCCAGGCCTACCACCACCACAGCCACAAGGGAGCTCTTCAGAGCCCCCTGCCCTGCCACCTCCTTCCCCCCGCCCTGACCCTCTGTCCCTGGGGAGGGTGGGGCTGCCTGGACCCCCTTGGGCACCAGCACCAGCCCTTTTTCAGGTGTTGTCCTTGGGATCAGGGGCTCAATGGCTGCTGGGGTCTTAGTGGTGGTGGTAGCAGCAGCAGCAGCAGTAGTAGTAGTAGTAGTAGTTGGCTCAGTGGCTGGCTGGAGTTTTTCAGTAGTTCTGATGGGGTCTGGGTCTCTGCCGGGTGTGGGTGCTGGAGAGGTGGTAGTTGGGACAGGTAAAGAGGTTGTTGTTGTAGTGGCAGGATGTGGTTTGGGTTTTTTAGACGATTTGTCTGTTTTTTTGGGAGGTTTATTGGGCTTTCTGGTCATTTGTGTGGTAGTGGTTGTTGTGGATGTTGTTGTGGGAGTAGTGTGGACCTCTGTTAGTGGCCAGGCTGTTGTTGTGGGTGTAATAGTGGTTGGAGTTGGTAGTGTTATAACAGGCATTGTTACTATGATTAAAGTGGGTTGTTTTGTTGTGGTTGTCAGCTGTGTCGTTGTGGTAGTAGGTTGTGTTGTAGTGGTTGGTTGGGTGGTAGTAGTAGTAGTAGTAGTAGTAGTAGTAGTAGTAGTAGTAGTAGTAGTGGGCTGTGGTGTGGTGGGTGCTGGAGTGGTAGTGGGCTGTGGTGTGGTGGTAGTGGGCTGTGGTGTGGTGGTAGTGGGCTGTGGTGTGGTGGTAGTGGGCTGTGGTGTGGTGGTAGTGGGCTGTGGTGTGGTGGTAGTGGGCTGTGGTGTGGTGGTAGTGGGCTGTGGTGTGGTGGTAGTGGGCTGTGGTGTGGTGGTAGTGGGCTGTGGTGTGGTGGTAGTGGGCTGTGGTGTGGTGGTAGTGGGCTGTGGTGTGGTGGTAGTGGGCTGTGGTGTGGTGGGTGCTGGAGTTGTGGTAGTGGGGTGTGGTGTGGTGGTAGTGGTGGTTGGGGCTGGAGTAGTAGTAGTAGTTGGTTGGGTTGTGGAAGGTGGAGTAGGTATCACCGTGGTGGGATGAATCAAACCTACGGAAAACATGACATCAGAACATGACTCTGTAAAACACAACAACAAGATAAGAACACATAAACACGTCATACTGACATGACACCCTATTCTCTAGACTCTTAGAAAAAATGGGTTCTTTGGCTGTCCCCATAGGAGAACCCTTTGAAGAACCCTTTTTGGTTCGAGGCAGAACTATTTTGGGTTCCATGTAGAACCCTCTGTGTAAAGGGTTCTACAAGTTACTCAAAAAGTTTCTGCCTGGAACCAGAAAGGGTTCTTCAAAGGGTTCTCCTATGGGGACAGCCAAAGAACCCTTTTAGGTTCTAGATAGCACCTTTACTTCTAAGAGTGTATATAGTGCACTATTGTTGACCAGGGCCCACACTTTAAGTTGAAGGGAGATGTCTTTACCTTTGAAGATGTCGTAAGTGTTGATGCCCTGTTCAGCAGCCAGGAGGGGACAGTCCTGCTCCTTCTGGCAGTGGAACAGATGACAGTTGTGGTTGTTGGGAGGCTCAGAGGGCTTGTGAGGGTTGAACACAGCCAGGGTACACCTTATACCTGAGGGGAGGAGAGCACATACATGGAGGCTTGGCTCAGGTAGAAGAGCAACTTCATGTAAGGTATTATAGCGAACAGAAGGAGCAGGTATCAGTCCCGGTCAAACATGCTATGCATTACTCCAATAAGGATACCACACATTAGCGATGATTGCTACGCTATTAGACACACCAATACCAAGTATTACGACTAACAATACTTCTGTTTGGAAGTTCTACCGTGTTGTCTCTCCTCTACCTGGCTTGTTCTAGAGCCTTCTGATAACTCTCTACTGTTCTAGAGCTCTCTGATATCTCTCTACTGTTCTAGAGCACTCTGATATCTCTCTACTGTTCTAGATCCCTCTGATATCTCTCTACTGTTCTAGAGCCCTCTGTTATCTCTCTACTGTTCTAGAGCCATCTAATATCTCTCTACTGTTCTAGAGCCCTCTGTTATCTCTCTACTGTTCTAGAGCCCTCTGTTATCTCTCTACTGTTCTAGAGCCCTCTGATATCTCTCTACTGTTCTAGAGCCCTCTGATATCTCTCTACTGTTCTACAGCCCTCGAATTGTAAGGGCTGGATTGTGGTTAGGCCGCTGACTCCCACCAGGGGGAGTGGAAGAGCCACAATCCAGCCCTCACACCCTAACTAGGGGAGTTGAACATCCTCAATCAGAGACAGCTGTACAGGGTTGTCTCTGATTGGGGATGGTATTTAGACTCCACACTCATCCACCTGTGTGTGGATCATTGTTCCTGCTTGTCTGCCTTGTGTAGAAAGAACGTAAGTCACTTTGCCTTGTTAGAGTTTTTGTTTGTTTTACTCTCCTTGTTTATTTTATGCCTTGTGAGAAAACCTCATCAAATAAAAAGGATGACACTTCACCAGCGCTCTGTATCGTCCCCTATATACTCAGCACTGTGACACGAATATCTCTCTTCTGTTCTAGAGCCCTCTGATATCTCTCTACTGTTCTAGAGCCCTCTGATATCTCTCTACTGTTCTAGAACACTAGAAGAGGGGTCTGTTCAACACCACTATTGTTATTGTGTTGTAATGAATGACAGTACAATGATATGCTATTAAAATGAAACTGAATGTGTTTGGTGGGATGAATCAAACCTACGGAAAACATGACATCAGAACATGACTCTGTAAAACACAACAACAAGATAAGAACACATAAACACGTCATACTGACATGACACCCTATTCTCTAGACTCTTAGAAAAAATGGGTTCTTTGGCTGTCCCCATAGGAGAACCCTTTGAAGAACCCTTTTTGGTTCGAGGCAGAACTATTTTGGGTTCCATGTAGAACCCTCTGTGTAAAGGGTTGTACATGTAACTCAAAAAGTATCTGCCTGGAACCAAAAAGGGTTCTTCAAAGGGTTCTCCTATGGGGACAGCCAAAGAACCCTTTTAGGTTCTAGATAGCACCTTTACTTCTAAGAGTGTATATAGTGCACTATTGTTGACCAGGGCCCACACTTTAAGTTGAAGGGAGATGTCTTTACCTTTGAAGATGTCGTAAGTGTTGATGCCCTGTTCAGCAGCCAGGAGGGGACAGTCCTGCTCCTTCTGGCAGTGGAACAGATGACAGTTGTGGTTGTTGGGAGGCTCAGAGGGCTTGTGAGGGTTGAACACAGCCAGGGTACACCTTATACCTGAGGGGAGGAGAGCACATACATGGAGGCTTGGCTCAGGTAGAAGAGCAACTTCATGTAAGGTATTATAGCGAACAGAAGGAGCAGGTATCAGTCCCGGGCAAACATGCTATGCATTACTCCAATAAGGATACCACACATTAGCGATGATTGCTACGCTATTAGACACACCATTATATTTCTTATTCCTCATATACTTTTCCTGCAACCCGCCTCACCCAACCTTATTTCTTTATCATTTAACTGAACCTCCGACAGAAGCTAACCTGCTAGCCAGCCTGCTAACTAGCTACTAGCCATTGGTAGCCACTGCTAGCGGTCTTCACCACTGCTCTGCCTGCATCAGCCAGCTTAAGTTCGGACAATACCGGCCAGTCTGCACAGCACGCTACCAACCCAGCGCATATCGGATCCCTTCCACTTCACCGGATTTCTGCCGTAATCACAGGACCATTACACCGGATCATCGCAGCTAGCTAGCTGCAACCGAGTGGCTGCTGTTGTTTGGCTAACACTACTGTCCAAAAGCTTTCACCAGTTAGCCTTGAGCTAACTAACTAGGCCCATCTTCCAGCTAGCTATGTGTACTAGCTAACTCCTGGGCTACAGTACCTTTGTCAACCGGCCTGGACCGACACAGAGCCCAGCCGAGCCATCACGACTGGTCTGCCGGCGTAATCGTCCAACGTGGTTTCAACAGGCTTTCCCGTTGCGACGTCGCTGAAGACTCATCTGCTAGCCCCGGCCTGCTAGCATCCTGAACGCTGTGCCTCCCGCTCGCCTAGTCCAGCGTCCACTGAACTGCTCTCTGGCTCACATCTTTGCTGCTCATCGGATCTTATGATTACTCGCTGGTGACCCAGGGTTTATTATTTGGAAAACAGTGTACCTTCCTGGTGGGTACAGTGTTGTCTACACAAAAATTGATATTGTCCATTATGCAGTCAGTAAATCCATCGATGTCCTCCCCATGAGCCTCACAGAGCACATCTCCTAATGGTCCTGGTGGTCACAGGCTGCTGTTGGACCATAGGCCTGTAGAGTGGGGTGAGGTGGACAAGGTTGTGATCCGATCTACCGAGGGGAGGGAGTGCAGTGGAGTTGTATGCATCCTTCACATTAGCATATAACAAGTCCAGAGTTTTATTATTCCTGGTTGGGCACTTCACAAACTGTTTGAACGTGGGCAGCGTTGAAGAGAGAGATGCATGGTTAAAATCCCCCGGAATGGCAAAGAAAGCACTGGGATGCGCTGTCTGTAACCTTGCGATAACAGAGTGGATGACGTCACATGCTGTGTTTGCGTCAGCGCAGGGCGGGATGTAAACAATAACAGCAACGGCCGTCGTGAATTCCCTCGGTAAATAGTAGTCTCAGGCTAACGGCTAACAGCTCGATGTCCGGGCTACAAAACTGTTCCTTAACAGTAATATGGTTTGGATTACACCATCTGTTGTCTACTAATAAAGCCAGCTCTCCTCCCTTACTCTTACCGGAATAAATGTTATCCCTGTCCGCTCTGATGTTCCGGAAACCGCTGATAGTGACGTTCTCTATGGGGATGTTATCATTCAGCCATGTCTCTGTAAAGCACACTAGACTAGCTTCCCTGTAGTCTCTTTGTCCACAGACAAGACCCTCTAGTTCCTCCACCTTGTTATGCAGCGATCTCACGTTGCCCATAATGATAGACGGTATAGCCGGCTTGTACTTCCTTAGCTTTGCCTTACACTTCAATCCTGCCCTTCGTCCACGGCGTCGCCTTTCAATTCGTCCGGAATATCTAACTTTTCCCTGGGGTGCAGCAGTGCTGAGTGTGCTAAATCCAGGAGCTGGGCTGTGTTGTAAATAATTGAGGTTGTGTGTACGTTCAGCACTGAGAAAAATAAAAAGTGCCTCAGTGATAAAAGGACCGTTAAAACCTTCGTAAAACAGTAGCACTAATAATCCTGGACTATTATAGTTCAACTGTTGCAACAAAAACTGACGAAAAACATACTAAAACAACAATTAACGCACAACAATGGGAGCTGCTTAACAGACGACCAGCAGGGCGGCGCCAACCTTAACAGACGACCAGCAGGGCGGAGCCAACCTTAACAGGCGACCAGCAGGGCGGAGCCAACCTTAACAGACGACCAGCAGGGCGGAGCCAATCTTAACAGATGACCAGCAGGGCGGAGCCAATCTTAACAGGCGACCAGCAGGGCGGAGCCAACCTTAACAGACGACCAGCAGGGCGGAGCCAACCTTAACAGACGACCAGCAGGGCGGAGCCAATCTTAACAGATGACCAGCAGGGCGGAGCCAATCTTAACAGACGACCAGCAGGGCGGAGCCAATCTTAACAGACGACCAGCAGGGCGGAGCCAACCTTAACAGACGACCAGCAGGGCGGCGCCAACCATTGTTTATGTATGTGTTATAGTGTGTGTTATAGTGTGTGTTATTGTGTGTGTTATAGTGTGTGTTATAGTGTGTGTGTGTTATTGTGTGTGTGTTATAGTGTGTTATAGTGTGTGTTATTGTGTGTGTTATAGTGTGTGTTATAGTGTGTTATAGTGTGTGTTATAGTGTGTGTTATAGTGTGTGTTATTGTGTGTGTTATAGTGTGTGTTATAGTGTGTGTTATAGTGTGTTATAGTGTGTTATAGTGTGTGTTATTGTGTGTGTTATAGTGTGTGTTATAGTGTGTGTTATAGTGTGTGTTATAGTGTGTGTTATTGTGTGTGTTATTGTGTGTTATAGTGTGTGTTATTGTGTGTGTTATAGTGTGCGTTATAGTGTGTGTTATTGTGTGTTATAGTGTGTGTTATTGTGTGTGTTATAGTGTGTGTTATAGTGTGTGTTATAGTGTGTTATAGTGTGTGTTATAGTGTGTGTTATAGTGTGTGTTATAGTGTGTTATAGTGTGTGTTATAGTGTGTGTTATAGTGTGTTATAGTGTGTGTTATAGTGTGTTATAGTGTGTGTTATAGTGTGTTATAGTGTGTGTTATTGTGTGTGTTATAGTGTGTGTTATTGTGTGTTATAGTGTGTGTTATAGTGTGTGTTATAGTGTGTGTTATTGTGTGTGTTATTGTGTGTGTTATAGTGTGTGTTATAGTGTGTGTTATTGTGTGTTATTGTGTGTGTTATAGTGTGTGTTATTGTGTGTTATTGTGTGTGTTATAGTGTGTGTTATAGTGTGTGTTATAGTGTGTGTTATAGTGTGTTATTGTGTGTGTTATAGTGTGTGTTATAGTGTGTGTTATTGTGTGTGTTATAGTGTGTGTTATAGTGTGTGTTATAGTGTGTGTTATAGTGTGTGTTATAGTGTGTGTTATTGTGTGTTATAGTGTGTGTTATTGTGTGTGTTATAGTGTGTGTTATAGTGTGTGTTATAGTGTGTGTTATAGTGTGTGTTATTGTGTGTGTTATAGTGTGTGTTATAGTGTGTGTTATTGTGTGTGTTATAGTGTGTGTTATTGTGTGTGTTATAGTGTGTGTTATAGTGTGTGTTATAGTGTGTGTTATTGTGTGTGTTATAGTGTGTGTTATAGTGTGTGTTATAGTGTGTGTTATTGTGTGTTATAGTGTGTGTTATTGTGTGTGTTATAGTGTGTGTTATAGTGTGTGTTATAGTGTGTGTTATAGTGTGTGTTATTGTGTGTGTTATAGTGTGTGTTATAGTGTGTGTTATAGTGTGTGTTATAGTGTGTGTTATTGTGTGTGTTATAGTGTGTGTTATTGTGTGTGTTATAGTGTGTGTTATAGTGTGTGTTATTGTGTGTGTTATAGTGTGTGTTATAGTGTGTGTTATAGTGTGTGTTATAGTGTGTGTGTTATTGTGTGTGTTATAGTGTGTGTTATTGTGTGTGTTATAGTGTGTGTTATAGTGTGTTATAGTGTGTGTTATTGTGTGTGTTATAGTGTGTGTTATTGTGTGTGTTATTGTGTGTGTGTTATAGTGTGTGTTATTGTGTGTGTTATAGTGTGTGTTATTGTGTGTGTTATAGTGTGTGTTATTGTGTGTGTTGTCACTCCCCTACCTGGCTTGATGTCCTCTGAGCAGCAGGCCAGAACACAGTCTCTCTCTGATTGGGCGACTCTGGAGTCCATCACAGTGGTCGGTCGGGCCAACGCCTGGCGGACATTAACTATGGCGTTCTGATGCTGTCTGAAGAAACACGTCTCAGCGTCCGACCCCGAGACAGGGCCGGTGGTCACCAGCATCAACATAGCGACCAGGAGGAGCGGCCATGACACCCTAGAGGGGAGGACACGGGTCACGGAGGGGAACATGATGATGTCACGGGGATGTCACGGGTCCACAACGCTCTGATTGGTTGAACACACACCACGTCCTCAGGGTCGACGGCAGGGGTGGGCAGATTCAGACAGTCCTGTAGAGGGTAGAGGTCAGGGGTCAGACACTACTGTAGAGGGTAGAGATCAGGGGTCAGACACTACTGTAGAGGGTAGAGGACAGGGGTCAGACACTACTGTAGAGGGTAGGGGACAGGGGTCAGACACTACTGTAGAGGGTAGGGAACAGGGGTCAGACACTACTGTAGAGGACAGGGGTCAGACACTACTGTAGAGGGTAGGGAACAGGGGTCAGACACTACTGTAGAGGACAGGGGTCAGACACTACTGTAGAGGGTAGGGGACAGGGGTCAGACACTACTGTAGAGGGTAGATCTATCTATCTATCTATCTATCTATCTATCTATCTATCTATCTATCTATCTATCTATCTATCTATCTATCTATCTATCTATCTACCTCTAGCCTTTAGCCCAATGTGAATGTTGCCTGTAATCCATGGCTTCTGGTTGTTATATGTACGTACGGTCACTGTGGGGATGACGTCGTTGATGCAGTTATTAATGAAGCAGGTGACTGATGTGGTAAACTACTCAATGTTATCAGATGAATCCCGGAACATATTCCAGTCTGTGCAGCGAAACAGTCCTGTAGCTTAGCATCTGCTTCATCGGACCACTTGAGTTTTTGCTTGTAAGCAGGAAGCAGGAGGATAGAGTTATGGTCAGATTTGCCAAAGGGAGGGCGAGGGAGAGCCTTGTATGCATTTCTGTGTGTGGAGTAAAGGTGATTGATATGTTTTATATGTTTTTTTTTCGCCTCTAGTTGCACAGGTGTCATGATGGTAGAAATGAGGTCAAATGGATTTCAGTTTCTCTGCATTAAAATCACTGCCCAAGAAAAACGCAGCCTCTGAATGTGCATTTTCTTGTTTACTTATGGCCATATACAGCTTATTGAGTACAGTCTTAGTGCCAGCATCTGTTTGTGGTGGTAAATAGACAGCTACGAATAATATAGATGAAAACTCTCTGTACATAGTGTGGTCTCTCCCCTCTCTCTCTCTCCCCTCTCTCTCTCTCCCCTCTCTCTACCCCCTGTCTCTCTCTCCCCTCTCTAATATAGATGAGAACTCTCTTGGTTAAT
>CM042421.1:902651-975151 GCA_023634145.1 Thymallus thymallus
AATTATCATGTTTTTGTTGCCTCTGTCAGTTTAAGCGTAAGAACACAGTAGAACAGAGTTACAATAAGAACAATGTTCTGTTTATGACTTCAACTACAACCAACTGAAACCAAACTCTTCCACCATCTGGTGTGGAACCATACCGTGACTAACAGGCATGTACTCTACTCAGCCTATATATCACAATATAACCACTATACCAATGATACTTTTAGATGATGGTGATGTTATCTATATGCATGCTTCGGCAACCACATTAAAACCACTGGATGCTATTTACCATTGTGCACTCAGGTTTATCAGGGGGGATAGTTTCAGAACACATCACTGTATTCTATACCGCTCAGGTTTATCAGGGGGGATAGTTTCAGAACACATCACTGTATTCTATACCGCTCAGGTTTATCAGGGGGGATAGTTTCAGAACACATCACTGTATTCTATACCACTCAGGTTTATCAGGGGGGATAGTTTCAGAACACATCACTGTATTCTATACCACTCAGGTTTATCAGGGGGGATAGTTTCAAAACACATCACTGTATTCTATACCGCTCAGGTTTATCAGGGGGGATAGTTTCAGAACACATCACTGTATTCTATACCACTCAGGTTTATCAGGGGGGATAGTTTCAGAACATGTAAAAAGGGCTTTATAAATACATTTGATTTGATTTATAGGCCTATATATCACAATATAACCCCTATACCAATGGGTTGAAAGGCATATATATCACAATATAACCCCTATACCAATGGGTTGAAAGGCATATATATAACAATATAACCCTGTAGTGGAGTGAGAGGATGGGTCTGTGATGGCCGGTATGTTCCGGCTCGTTGGCTACATCTGCTGGCCAGGAGAGGTGGTGTCCCGGTAGGGTAAGGCCTAATTACACACACCTGAAGCCACTTAAGGAGAGGTATTTTAACCTGGCCTTGAGCACACCCAGCGGGTGGTTGTTTGGTGGGAAAAGCTACCAGGAGGACAGAGGATTCTAGGATAACCTCAAGTGAAAGAAGGGACTGGACCTCAATGACTACTGGACAAGAAGACACACACAGTAAGACCCAGACTGTTGCTGTTTCTCTGTTCTTTGGTTTATATCCGGTAAACAGTTTATCTGTCCGGTGGCAGTGAGGGACTGGAAGAACTGTATAGTAAGGTTCTCGAAAGAGCTAGGCTTTTGTTTTGGTTTTATTGTTACCCAGCGCCTGGGCGCGGCTTCTGTTAAAGTTTCACTAATAAAAGTCCTGGGTCACTGTCTTGGAGAAAGGTTCCCCACTTCTGTTTCTCCTCGTTCTTGTACCTTGAGGCTCAGCCTGGCTAGAAACCTGCTACAAACCCCTATACCAATGGGTTGATAGGCCTATATTTCACAATATAACCGCTATACCAATGGGTTGTTGGAATGTACTTAGTTTGTAGCCATTACTCACCAACAGCCTGGGAGCAGGTCCACAGTCCAGCTCTCTCTCTCCTTCTCACTCTGTCTCTTCACAGTCCAGCTCTCTCTCTCCTTCTCACTCTGTCTCTTCACAGTCCAGCTCTCTCTCTCCTTCTCACTCTGTCTCTTCACAGTCCAGCTCTCTCTCTCCTTCTCACTCTGTCTCTTCACAGTCCAGCTCTCTCCTTCTCACTGTCTCTTCACAGTCCAGCTCTCTCTCCTTCTCACTCTCTCTTCACAGTCCAGCTCTTTCCTTCTCACTGTCTCTTCACAGTCCAGCTCTCTCCTTCTCACTCTCTCTTCACAGTCCAGCTCTTTCCTTCTCACTCTCTCTTCACAGTCCAGCTCTCTCCTTCTCACTCTCTCTTCACAGTCCAGCTCTTTCCTTCTCACTCTCTCTTCACAGTCCAGCTCTCTTTCCTTCTCACTCTCTCTTCACAGTCCAGGTCTCTCTCTCCTTCTCCCACTGTCTCTCCTTCTCTCTCTCCTTCTCCCTCTGTCTCTCCTTCTCTCTCTCCTCCCAGCAGAACTTTGCACCCCTCTTCTCTCCTGGAGAAGGAACAGTATCAGTCATCTTGGTGTTATCTCCTCCAGCACTGCTGCTATCTGATCACTGTGATTACCATAGGGTTCTACTACAGGAGCTGTTCAGGAAGTCAGGAATGTGTGCGTGAGAAAGAGAGAGGGAGGGTGTGAGAGAGAGAGAGAGAGAGAGTGTGCGAGCGTGTGTGTGTGTGTTACGTAGTTATAACTTATGCAGCTGGAGCTGTGTCATGGTTGGAGCCAGGAGAATACGGGACATGACACTGATTATGTAAAGCCTGGTCAAAAGTAGTGCACTATATAGGGAATATGGTGCCATTTGGGACATGGTCTTATTCTGGTTCTGTATGGTCTTCAGAGATGGGCTACTAAAATCCAGCTGTATGCATAATAATCTCCTCTACAGTATTGGGTTTGTATACCTTAGTTTTCATATGGCCAGTCTGTTGAATTCTGCTGCAAAGGGACCATGAAGATCTATTATATTCTATACTTCTATACACTATCCTGTTATATTATATACACACATAGGTCAGGATAGGGACCACGCACAGATACCCATAGACTTACAGTCATTGCGCTAACGCAATTGTGTGCATGCTTTTCTATCGAACAATGCCAGCACCCGCCCACCGGACTATCATCACTACTCTCGACGGATCCGAATTAGAATACGTGGACACCTACAAATACCTAGGCGTCTGGTTAGACTATAAACTCAACTTCCAGACTCACATCAACCATCTCCAATCCAAAATTAAATCCAGAATTGGCTTCCTATTTCGCAACAGAGCCTCCTTCACTCATGCTGCCAAACATGCCCTTGTAAAACTGACTATCCTACCGATCCTTGATTTTGGCGATATCATTTACAAAATAGCCTCCAACACTCTACTTAGCAAATTGGATGTAATCTATCACGGTGCCATCCGTTTTGTTACCAAAGCCCCATATACTACCCACCACTGTGACCTGTATTCTCTCGTTGGCTGGCCCTCATTACATATTCATCGCCAAACCCACTGGCTCCAGGTCATCTATAAGTCTTTATTAGGTAAATCCCCGCCCTATCTCAGCTCACTGGTCACTATAGCAACACCCACCCGTAGCATGTGCTCCAGCAGGTATATCTCACTGGTCATCCCCAAAGTCAACACCTCCTTTGGCCGCCATTCCTTCCAGTTCTCTGCTGCCAATGACTGGAACGAATTGCAAAAATCCTTGAAGCTAGAGGTTCCTATCTCCCTCAATAACTTTAAGCATCAGCTGTCAAAGCTGCTTATCGATCACTGCACCTGTATACAGCCCTTCTGTAAATAGCCCACACTACTACCTCATCCACATATTTATTTTTGTTTATTTTTCACTAATCTTGCACTCCAGTATCTCTATTTGCACATCATAATTTGCACATCCTTCATTCCTGTGTTAATGATGATAATTCTGTAATTTATTTCTACTCTATAGTCTATTTATTGTCCTACCTCCCAACCTTACTGCATTTTTGCACTACATTTTGCACTCTGTTTATAGATTTTCTATTGTGTTTTTTGACTGTTTGTTTAATGTGTAACTCTGTGTTGTTATTTGTCGCACTGCTTTGCTTTGTCTTGGCCAGGTCGCAGTTGTAAATGAGAACTTGTTCTCAACTGACCTACCTGGTTAAATAAAGGTGAAATAAAAAAAAATTAAAAAAACGCTAGTTAGCACTGGCTTGTGAATCTACCTCTAACTTCCTTCATACTGGACAAAGTTCATCTGACTGGGGGGAAGTAGATAATGGGTCTTATTGACAACATCCGGAAGTATCCGTTTAAGGCTCAAACGAAAGGCTCAGTTGGTAGGTCAGGGTGTGTGGGCGTAAAATTGTGAACATCTAGCTAACAGTTGAAGTCGGAAGTTTACATACACTTAGGTTGAAGTCATTAAAACTCATTTTTCAAACATTCCACAGATTTCATGTTAACAAACTATAGTTTTGGCAAGTCGGTTAGGACGTCTACTTTGTGCATGACAAGTAATTCTTCCAACAATTGTTTACAGACAGATTATTTCACTTATAATTCACTATATCACAATTCCACTGGGTCAGAGGTTTACATACACTAAGTTGACTGTGTCTTTAAACAGCTTGGAAAATTCCAGAAAATGATGTCATGGCTTTAGAAGCTTCTGATAGGCTAATTGACATCATTTGAGTCAATTGGAGGTGTACCTGTGGATGTATTTCAAGGCCTACCTTCAAACTCAGTGCCTCTTTATATCATATGCGCATTTAGCTATTTAAGTATCTTTCTCTGCCATCGACCTGTCTTATATATATATATATATATATTTTATATCAACGTGCAATAATTTTATAATTATTTCACCTAACACTATAACAATGTATTGTGTACATGTTCAGTCATTCACTCATACTATGCAATGTCTTTTTATAGCTTTTTTGCACTCCAGAATTCGTGTATTTTTAAACTTTTTCATACTGCCGCACTATGTATCATGTATCTGTCTTTTGTGTATTTCGTTCTGGCATTTTGCACCTGCCCTGTGTTTTTCGTAGCTGCTTGACAAAGTAATTTCCCCATGGGGATAAAAAAAAAGTATCTATCTTTGCTCGACATCATGGGAAAATTAAAAGAAATCAGACAAGACCTCAGAAAAAAAAATTGTAGACCTCCACAAGTCTGGTTCATCCATGGGAGCAATTTCTAAACGCCTGAAGGTACCACGTTCATCTGTACAAACAATAGTACGCAAGTATAAACACCATGGGACCACGCAGCCGTCATACCGCTCAGGAAGGAGACACGTTCTGTCTCCTAGAGATGGATGTACTTTGGTGCGAAAAGTGCAAATCAATCCCAGAACAACAGCAAAGGACCTTGTGAAGATGCTGGAGGAAACAGGTACAAAAGTATCTATATCCACAGTAAAACAAGTCTTATACCGACATATCCTGAAAGGCCGCTCACCAAGGAAGAAGCCACTGCTCCAAAACCGCCATAAAAAAGCCAGACTATGGTTTGCATCTGCACATGGGGACGAAGATCAAAGTTTTTGGAGTAATGTCCTCTGGTCTGATGAAACAAAAAGGTGAGGCTTGCAAGCCGAAGAACACCATCCCAACCGTGAAGCACGGGGGTGGCAGCATCATGTTGTGTGGGTGCTTTGCTGCAGGAGGGACTGGTGCACTTCACAAAATAGATGGCATCATGAGGAAGGAAAACTATGTGGATATATTGAAGCAACATCTCAAGACATCAGTCAGGAAGTTAAAGCTTGGTCGCAAATGGGTCTTCCAAATGGACAATGACCCCAAGCATACTTCAAAAGTTGTGGCAAAATGGCTTAAGGACAACAAAGTCAAGGTATTGGAGTGGCCATCACAAAGCCCTGACCTCAATCCTATAGAACATTTGTGGGCAAAACCTTCCCCTAACCCCTAGAGCTAGCTAACGTTAGCATTAGCCACCTAGCAAACATTAGACACAAATTGAAATGCATTATATTGTACTAACTGCAATTCATAACATATTATACAAATTGTAAGTCATAACATATTATACAAAATTGATGAACATCCACAAATTAATAAATAGCCTACCACACGAAATGTAACATATCATACTAAATGAAGATGATCGGGTTTATGTACAGAATAATACGAAATGCTCTGAGACCACGTTGACTTGTGGCTATACTATTTCTAGCAGTGTAAAGTCCCTTCCTCCTCCCGGCCATACATCAATAACGGTCCATGGCCAGACCAGCAGCAGGCTACCTACCATCTCGACGGTATCCTTAGTACGAACACCTCGTGATGCAATCTTTATGAAATACGTATTTTTCACTTGATACATGAATAGAAGATTATCTGTTGCGCTATCATCCCATCCCAGATACAAACGCAATACCTCCATTCCATCAGTGTTGTAATATGCAGCACATAGGCCTACATAATGTGAGGTTATCCACCTACCTTGTCTGTGTGCTGGTCAAAGTAACCCAATAACTGGTGGTCGGAAGTAGGCTAAGATTCTACAAGCATTTTCTGCAGATTGTGTTGTAGGGAAACCCCATTCATTTCAACCAAGTAGTAGTTGTCTGTAGATCAGACGGATGGTAACTGGCACAGTCTGGTCGTTGGTTCACCAAACAATAACATCCACACCAGGCAGGGGGAACATTGAAACGAGGTCCAGAGGGCACGTCTTCCACTCAACACTCCAGAGAGACATGTTGAGAACATTGACTAGGAGTATTGTTTCATTCCCAAGCGGCTTCCTGGCTCTTTCTCATGTCCATCAGAGGAAGAAAGCACCTTGGCCTCCGTCCCTTTAAAACTGCGGCGCGACTGTTCCGTAATGTGAAATAAGCATCACCATCGGCAGGTTAGAAAACAGACATGTGTGAACACAAACAATAAACGGTCCGCCAGATGACCTACAGTAACGTTATAGCAGAGATCCTGGTTAGTCCAGCCTGACCCATTTGATTCTTTGTCCTCAGAGCGACTAGCGGCAGTAAGTGGGAGGGATGACTGTTCCCTGCTCTGCCCCAGAACAACACCAGACAGCACTATCTTCGGCACAGATTACGTAGGGTTTCATTCACTGCACAACTCATTGAAATATGACTCATTAACTCGTAGTTACATACCAAATCAAACATTTTATTTGCGCAATTCATAAGGAGTTTATTAATAATTGGTTGAACAATACAATGTACCAGAACTAATCCAAACTGAAATAACTCCAACAATACATTGGATGTCTTCATTCATGCATGTCACCTCATGTGTTTTACTTATTAACGTGATGCATTAGAACCCAGATGACAAATACGATACTGTTAAAATTACATTTAGTTCCAATCAAAAGAAGTACAAATTCATATTCCACAACAAAGAAACCAAAAATAAAAGTACAATTTTGGATACAACTAGACAGAGCGGGTTAAGACTGGGCTGTGATGAAAAATCAACAATACCACACCTGTCATAATAACACTCAAATTAACAACTGAAAATATAGGAGCAATATAGCATTACATAATTTCCTGTCTGTTTGTAGGCCAACCCAACCCTTCCCTGTTACATATCCTGTCTGTTTGTAGGCCAACCCAACCCTTCCCTGTTACATATCCTGTCTGTTTGTAGGCCAACCCAACCCTTCCCTGTTACATATCCTGTATGTGTATCTAGGCCAACCTGTCTGTCTGTCTGTCTGTCTGTCTGTCTGTCTAGCTAGGCCAAATGAAAATTCTGAAATACTAACCTTTTTTGTATTAATTTGTATAGTATTTCCACCCGTGCTGCTGTATTGAAGTTCATATTTACATGTTAATGTGTCACCTTGGTTTTACCTACAGGCTTGAAGGAAGGCAGCAGTCATAGGGTTGTATCCAAAATTGTGCCCATCTCCAATACAATTCACTACTTTTGACAAGAGTCCTATGGGCCTTGGTCCAAAGTAGTGCACTACATATGTATACATCCCAAATGTCTCCCTAACTTCCACCATGTTTGAACAAGGCCACTGACTCCAGATCAGATTCCACATTCATTCCTCCTTTGTAGTGGGGAGAAAACATTCCCCCATCCTGTCCGTTCAGATACACAAACACAAGGCAGTTCCCTGGCCTGTATTCATGGGTCTGAAATTAGGAGTGCTGATCTAGGATCAGGTCAACCCTGTCCATATAATCATTAATTTGGTCCTAGATCAGCACTGCTAATCTGAGTGGCTTTATGAATATGGGGCCTGGTCTGAAGGCCTTGGCCTGGAGCCTACAGAACAGCCTCTCATCCTCCTCCAGTTCTCTTCTCATTCAATATCTGCCATCTCCACATCCCCCTGGGACACACCCCCTTTCTTGTGTCTGGCTGGAGCTGCCTTTTTTGGGGCTGCTGCCGCTTTCGTCTTCTTTAGTGCTGCCTCAACTAAGGGGAGAGAGAAAGAGAGTCCTCAGATGTTAGAGATATATACACTTAGTGGCCAGTTTATACACCCTGTTCACAAAAACTGATAACAATAACAGTGCAAGCTAACAGTCAAATAACAGCACTCCACTCCCACTATCAGAGTTAGATAGAACACGTCATCTGATCTCATCCACTCCCACTATCAGAGTTAGATAGAACACGTCATCTGATCTCATCCACTCCCACTATCAGAGTTAGATAGAACACGTCATCTGATCTCATCCACTCCCACTATCACAGAGTTAGATAGAACACGTCATCTGATCTCATCCACTCCCACTATCACAGAGTTAGATAGAACACGTCATCTGATCTCATCCACTCCCACTATCAGAGTTAGATAGAACACGTCATCTGATCTCATCCACTCCCACTATCAGAGTTAGATAGAACACGTCATCTGATCTCATCCACTCCCACTATCAGAGTTAGATAGAACACGTCATCTGATCTCATCCACTCCCACTATCAGAGTTAGATAGAACACGTCATCTGATCTCATCCACTCCCACTATCAGAGTTAGATAGAACACGTCATCTGATCTCATCCACTCCCACTATCAGAGTTAGATAGAACACGTCATCTGATCTCATCCACTCCCACTATCAGAGTTAGATAGAACACGTCATCTGATCTCATCCACTCCCACTATCAGAGTTAGATAGAACACGTCATCTGATCTCATCCACTCCCACTATCAGAGTTAGATAGAACACGTCATCTGATCTCATCCACTCCCACTATCAGAGTTAGATAGAACACGTCATCTGATCTCATCCACTCCCACTATCACAGAGTTAGATAGAACACGTCATCTGATCTCATCCACTCCCACTATCACAGAGTTAGATAGAACACGTCATCTGATCTCATCCACTCCCACTATCAGAGTTAGATAGAACACGTCATCTGATCTCATCCACTCCCACTATCAGAGTTAGATAGAACACGTCATCTGATCTCATCCACTCCCACTATCAGAGTTAGATAGAACACGTCATCTGATCTCATCCACTCCCACTATCAGAGTTAGATAGAACACGTCATCTGATCTCATCCACTCCCACTATCAGAGTTAGATAGAACACGTCATCTGATCTCATCCACTCCCACTATCAGAGTTAGATAGAACACGTCATCTGATCTCATCCACTCCCACTATCAGAGTTAGATAGAACACGTCATCTGATCTCATCCACTCCCACTATCAGAGTTAGATAGAACACGTCATCTGATCTCATCCACTCCCACTATCAGAGTTAGATAGAACACGTCATCTGATCTCATCCACTCCCACTATCACAGAGTTAGATAGAACACGTCATCTGATCTCATCCACTCCCACTATCACAGAGTTAGATAGAACACGTCATCTGATCTCATCCACTCCCACTATCAGAGTTAGATAGAACACGTCATCTGATCTCATCCACTCCCACTATCAGAGTTAGATAGAACACGTCATCTGATCTCATCCACTCCCACTATCAGAGTTAGATAGAACACGTCATCTGATCTCATCCACTCCCACTATCAGAGTTAGATAGAACACGTCATCTGATCTCATCCACTCCCACTATCAGAGTTAGATAGAACACGTCATCTGATCTCATCCACTCCCACTATCAGAGTTAGATAGAACACGTCATCTGATCTCATCCACTCCCACTATCAGAGTTAGATAGAACACGTCATCTGATCTCATCCACTCCCACTATCAGAGTTAGATAGAACACGTCATCTGATCTCATCCACTCCCACTATCAGAGTTAGATAGAACACGTCATCTGATCTCATCCACTCCCACTATCAGAGTTAGATAGAACACGTCATCTGATCTCATCCACTCCCACTATCAGAGTTAGATAGAACACGTCATCTGATCTCATCCACTCCCACTATCACAGAGTTAGAACACGTCATCTGATCTCATCCACTCCCACTATCACAGAGTTAGAACACGTCATCTGATCTCATCCACTCCCACTATCAGAGTTAGATAGAACACGTCATCTGATCTCATCCACTCCCACTATCAGAGTTAGATAGAACACGTCATCTGATCTCATCCACTCCCACTATCAGAGTTAGATAGAACACGTCATCTGATCTCATCCACTCCCACTATCAGAGTTAGATAGAACACGTCATCTGATCTCATCCACTCCCACTATCAGAGTTAGATAGAACACGTCATCTGATCTCATCCACTCCCACTATCAGAGTTAGATAGAACACGTCATCTGATCTCATCCACTCCCACTATCAGAGTTAGATAGAACACGTCATCTGATCTCATCCACTCCCACTATCACAGAGTTAGATAGAACACGTCATCTGATCTCATCCACTCCCACTATCACAGAGTTAGATAGAACACGTCATCTGATCTCATCCACTCCCACTATCAGAGTTAGATAGAACATGTCATCTGATCTCATCCACTCCCACTATCAGAGTTAGATAGAACATGTCATCTGGAACAGATCAGACAGGCTATGAGATCCATCCTACATAACAGCTCTAAATGCATACAGTGATGCTCTAAATGCATATAATGCTATAGTGATGCTGTAAATGCATACAGTCCTATAGTGATGCTGTAAATGCATACAGTCCTATAGTGATGCTGTAAATGCATACAGTCCTACAGTGATGCTGTAAATGTATACAGTCCTATAGTGATGCTGTAAATGTATACAGTCCTATAGTGATGCTGTAAATGCATACAGTCCTATAGTGATGCTGTAAATGCGGCCCATTCTTTACATGTATGTCCATCCTACAGAGGGTGGCTTTAAAGCATGGTCTCCACTAGCTGTGTTTCAGCCTGGTGAATAATACAGATTTATCATTCAACGTCCACAAATCTGTCTGGATCTTTGCTGTGTTTCAGCCTGGTGAATAATACAGATTTATCATTCAACGTCCACAAATCTGTCTGGATCTTTGCTGTGTTTCAGCCTGGTGAATAATACAGATTTATCATTCAACGTCCACAAATCTGTCTGGATCTTTGCTGTGTTTCAGCCTGGTGAATAATACAGATTTATCATTCAACGTCCACAAATCTGTCTGGATCTTTGCTGTGTTTCAGCCTGGTGAATAATACAGATTTATCATTCAACGTCCACAAATCTGTCTGGATCTTTGCTGTGTTTCAGCCTGGTGAATAATACAGATTTATCATTCAACGTCCACAAATCTGTCTGGATCTTTGCTGTGTTTCAGCCTGGTGAATAATACAGATTTATCATTCAACGTCCACAAATCTGTCTGGATCTTTGCTGTGTTTCAGCCTGGTGAATAATACAGATTTATCATTCAACGTCCACAAATCTGTCTGGATCTTTGCTGTGTTTCACACACTTCATTCATATATCGATGAATGTATGCATGTGTGGCTGTCTACATGGCCCGGGCTGAACCGGGCTGAATGTGAAGGCCAGCCCGAGGAGAGGGTTCAGATTGTGAGGCTGTCTACATGGCCCGGGCTGAACCGGGCTGAATGTGAAGGCCAGCCCGAGGAGAGGGTTCAGATTGTGAGGCTGTCTACATGGACCGGGCTGAATGTGAAGGCCAGCCCGAGGAGAGGGTTCAGATTGTGAGGCTGTCTACATGGCCCGGGCTGGACCGGGCTGAATGTGAAGGAGAGGGTTCAGATTGTGAGGCTGTCTACATGGACCGGGCTGAACCAGGCTGAATGTGAAGGAGAGGGTTCAGATTGTGAGGCTGTCTACATGGACCGGGCTGAACCAGGCTGAATGTGAAGGCCAGCCCGAGGAGAGGGTTCAGATTGTGAGGCTGTCTACATGGACCGGGCTGAACCAGGCTGAACGTGAAGGAGAGGGTTCAGATTGTGAGGCTGTCTACATGGACCGGGCTGAACCTGGCTGAATGTGAAGGAGAGGGTTCAGATTGTGAGGCTGTCTACATGGCCCGGGCTGAACAAGGCTGAACGTGAAGGAGAGGGTTCAGATTGTGAGGCTGTCTACATGGCCCGGACTGAACCGGGCTGAATGTGAAGGAGAGGGTTCAGATTGTGAGGCTGTCTACATGGCCCGGGCTGAACCAGGCTGAATGTGAAGGAGAGGGTTCAGATTGTGAGGCTGTCTACATGGCCCGGGCTGAACCAGGCTGAATGTGAAGGAGAGGGTTCAGATTGTGAGGCTGTCTACATGGCCCGGGCTGAACCGGGCTGAATGTGAAGGAGAGGGTTCAGATTGTGAGGCTGTCTACATGGCCCGGGCTGAACCGGGCTGAATGTGAAGGAGAGGGTTCAGATTGTGAGGTGACTCAATTCAGCTACTATACATTGTGATTGACAGCTGGAGAGATTCCTTTTTTAAATGATTATTTTTTTATTTAACCTTTATTTAACTAAGCAAGTCAGTTAAGAACAAATTCTTATTTACAATGACGGCCTACGCCAGCCAAACGCTGCGCCAGCCAAGCCCCGCCCTATGGGACTCCCAATCATGGCCGGTTGTGATGCAGTCGAACCAGGTTGTCTGACTCCTCTAACACTGAGATGCAGTGTCTTAGACCACTGAACCAGGTTGTCTGTAGTGACTCCTCTAACACTGAGATGCAGTGTCTTAGACCACTGAACCAGGTTGTCTGTAGTGACTCCTCTAGCACTGAGATGCAGTGTCTTAGACCACTGAACCACTTGGGAGCCACTTTCTGAAGTGGATACGAGAGAACATGATTACTCAGAGGAAATGTGATTCAAAAACCCAAAATAAATGTATAGTTCTCCAGTTTAAATACATAGTTATTCAGTTCTTACCTTCCATAGCAGCCTTCTTCTCTGCTTCCATGTGTTGCAGCTGTTTGAGCAGCTTGTGTTTCTTCTTCCCTGATAGAGTGATGTTGGCTCTGGGGCTGGAGCTGAGCAGGGGACAATAAACAGCCATAACAACCCTTTCACACTGCAACATGGCAATGGAGCTAAAAACTAACACAGCAGCTCAACAACCCAGTCAGACTACAGCAACAAAGACCTGGCTACTACTACCATATACCTTAGGATGTATGAGAATACTGCAATACCACTTCATCTGGTCAGGATCCTGGACAACCACACTAAGAATACAGGCCCATTATAGAGAGCATCTGGTCAGGATCCTGGAGATCCACACTAATACAGGCCCATTATAGAGAGGATCTGGTCAGGATCCTGGAGAACCACACTAATACAGGCCCATTATAGAGAGGATCTGGTCAGGATCCTGGACAACCACACTAAGAATACAGGCCCATTATAGAGAGGATCTGGTCAGGATCCTGGAGAACCACACTAATACAGGCCCATTATAGAGAGGATCTGGTCAGGATCCTGGAGAACCACACTAATACAGGCCCATTATAGAGAGGATCTGGTCAGGATCCTGGACAACCACACTAAGAATACAGGCCCATTATAGAGAGGATCTGGTCAGGATCCTGGAGAACCACACTAATACAGGCCCATTATAGAGAGGATCTGGTCAGGATCCTGGAGAACCACACTAAGAATACAGGACCATTATAGAGAGGATCTGGTCAGGATCCTGGAGAACCACACTAATACAGGCCCATTATAGAGAGGATCTGGTCAGGATCCCGGAGAACCACACTAATACAGGCCCATTATAGAGAGGATCTGGTCAGGATCCTGGAGAACCACACTAATACAGGCCCATTATAGAGAGGATCTGGTCAGGATCCTGGAGAACCACACTAATACAGGCCCATTATAGAGAGGATCTGGTCAGGATCCTGGAGAACCACACTAAGAATACAGGACCATTATAGAGAGGATCTGGTCAGGATCCTGGAGAACCACACTAATACAGGCCCATTATAGAGAGGATCTGGTCAGGATCCCGGAGAACCACACTAATACAGGCCCATTATAGAGAGGATCTGGTCAGGATCCTGGAGAACCACACTAAGAATACAGGACCATTATAGAGAGGATCTGGTCAGGATCCTGGAGAACCACACTAATACAGGCCCATTATAGAGAGGATCTAGTCAGGATCCTGGAGAACCACACTAAGAATACAGGCCCATTATAGAGAGGATCTGGTCAGGATCCTGGAGAACCACACTAATACAGGCCCATTATAGAGAGGATCTGGTCAGGATCCTGGAGAACCACACTAAGAATACAGGCCCATTATAGAGAGGATCTGGTCAGGATCCTGGAGAACCACACTAAGAATACAGGACCATTATAGAGAGGATCTGGTCAGGATCCTGGAGAACCACACTAATACAGGCCCATTATAGAGAGGATCTGGTCAGGATCCGGGAGAACCACACTAATACAGTCCCATTATAGAGAGGATTTTGGTTATGCTTGTTATCCAGCTGTTTTTTATATATACAGTATGGGAAAAGGCCCTACTTTCTCTTCCTCAGATGGTGGATGGTGGTGAGTCCTTTGTCCACCACAGCTCCCACCTTGATGTGTCTCTTCCTCTTCTCACGGGTCAGATTCCTCCGGCGCTTGAAGAGCTTCTTGCCCAGCTCCTAATGAACATACAGGCGCCACAGCATGAGGAGGGGAGTAGCACGGCTTTCTGGGGTTTTAGATAGTAACATAACTTTGACAGTATTGATGCCGTGTTAATACAATGTTATATTTTGGTGCAGTGTTGACAGAACTAACAAACACTAACATACCGTTATTTACTAGAAATAACAACACTAACAACTTTGTACCTAGCTTACAATAAAATGTATCATTACGAAATAATGGCACGTGATCTAGTTAGCAGTTTTGCTAACAAGACATTCTTGGTGTCATTTTACCTTCAGCATTAAACGAGCTGCCTTTAGGGTTCTAGTTTATGATGAGCTAACCTTTCTACACCTTGTACTGATGTAAATGTCAAAATAAAGTTAGTTTATGTGTGTATCTTACTGTTTTGGGTCTGTTGATCTTGCCACCCGGTGTCCCAGTCTTCCCCATGCTTGGCGCTGTAACATGTGAGGTGTGGAGTTCCGGGTTCTCTTCTTCTTCTGTGGATGTTATGGCGGACTACATCCAAAAGTTGTGCTGCCGCCACCAACAGGATGGTTTGAAAATAAATAAATAAATCCATATGTAATAGTGATACTAACTTAATCCACTCTAATAAAAACATATTACAGTGCCAAAACAAACCAATACCCCAAAATAAATAAACTAGTTAAATAACTTTTCTGTTAAACATAAATAAAATATATCTGATCCCTACACGGGCACAAGGGAACCCTGGGAGGGGCACAAGGGAACCCTGAGAGGGGCACAAGGGAACCCTGAGAGGGGCACAAGGGAACCCTGAGAGGGCGGATCTTCCGTCGCCAGAACTCCTTGCAAATCTCTAATCTATTTCTTTGAGACTTGTGCTGTACAGTTAATAACTGTGGAAATGAACGCAACAAAATCTACCTTTTTAACACACATGGTGTCATTATTCTGGCAACAAACATTTACAACAGGCTGTTTTATATCCACTACCTTATATTTTGCATTCACTACCATATCTTCCCTAGCATCACTTTTTCTTAATGATTTAAATCACCTCCGCATAGGAGATTCTGTTAACCTCTAACCTTTGCCACCTCGATGTCCATCACTCTTACAGGTCAGTCCAGGATCTCAGGATCATGATCTCCACCACAACACCAACACCGTCGTCCCTCTACACATTGTTCTTCATTATACTCCGTTCGTCTACACACTTGCAACACAACCAAATCCTTTACAATTTGTACACTGCAGTGGTTTGGGGACGAAGGCTCTTACAGCGTATCTTACATATCCAAGTTTCACATGTGTAGGTATTTGCTCTTCATCAAATACAACAATACTGATAGACTTTCCTCTTTTTCTCCGTTCACCCAGCGGGTCAGACGCCCGGCACCAACCACACCAGGAATTCTCTTCATTGATTCTACCTGAACATCTGTCGTCACCCCTGAGATCACTCCTTTAATGGGTGTTCACCCCTGAGATCACTCCTTTAACGGGTGTTCACCCCTGAGATCACTCCTTTAACGGGGTGCTCTACTCCGAAGTAGATACTTCAGTTGTCCTGATTTATTTTAAGGCCTGTTACAATCTTCCTCTTCTCATTAGAAACACATTTAATCAAAGTAAGGCCACTCCTGGTCACTCTGACAGACTCCTGGTCACTCTGACAGACTCCTGGTCACTCTGACAGACTCCTGGTCACTCTGACAGACTCCACTTTACCAATCGCATACTTCACCATTTTCGATACTTCAAAAGGGTTTCCCACATGATTCATTATCATTTACACACCATTCACTTCAATCTTAGACAATTTTCTTGTTGTTCCAGTTTTCGACACTATTTGAACCCATTCAGAACGTTCATCTTCGCCACATTGACTCGACTCGCTGCTTAAATCTAGTTCTACATCCATTTCCGCCATTTTCGGGCTCACTTCTCATTGGCTGGAAGGGACCACTGTCTCCCATTTTCATTGGTTGGAACATTGACGGTTTCAGCTAGTTTAGTGTGCTCTCTGGGCGTTAGTACATCCAGAGCGTTGTCAGATTGTCCGTTCTCCAGAAACAGGGTGGACGACGGTCTAGACAGCTAGAAGGTGGAGGGCTGTTATTGGTTGTTTGACAAGTTTAGGGAGGTGGTCATCATGGCGGGTAGTTCAGATGTTTAGGGAGATGGTCGTCATGGCGGGTAGTTCAGATGTTTAGGGAGATGGTCGTCATGGCGGGTAGTTCAGATGTTTAGGGAGATGGTCGTCATGGCGGGTAGTTCAGATGTTTAGGGAGGTGGTCGTCATGGTGGGTAGTTCAGATGTTTAGGGAGGTGGTCGTCATGGCGGGTAGTTCAGATGTTTAGGGAGGTGGTCGTCATGGCGGGTAGTTCAGATGTTTAGGGAGGTGGTCGTCATGGCGGGTAGTTCAGATGGAAGTTATAACTCAATGAATGAGGATGGTATTTCAGAGAACGAAACATGTACAATGGTTAAAAAAAAGCAACAAAATATTATAGGGCGTACGGAGGACGACGGGTTAAATAGTGGTGGGGGAAATATGAGTAGTGATAACGGACCAGTAAAACAATACGAGTAGTGATAACGGACCAGTAAAACAATATGAGTAGTGATAACGGACCAGTAAAACAATACGAGTAGTGATAACGGACCAGTAAAACAATACGAGTAGTGATAACGGACCAGTAAAACAATATGAGTAGTGATAACGGACCAGTAAAACAATGAGTAGTGATAACAGACCAGTAAAACAATATGAGTAGTGATAACGGACCAGTAAAACAATATGAGTAGTGATAAGACCAGGAAAACAATATGAGTAGTGATAACAGACCAGTAAAACAATATGAGTAGTGATAACAGACCAGGAAAACAATATGAGTAGTGATAACAGACCAGGAAAACAATATGAGTAGTGATAACAGACCAGGAAAACGGAGGACAACAAGAGAGGATGACATGGAAGAAGACAAGGTGATGGTGGTGTATTCGGAACCTTTAGGGAAATATTTTCATCCAATACAATTGACAAAAGCAATTCAGAAGGAGATTGAGATAATTAAGTCGCCAAAACGGTTGGTTCTGGAAAAATACTGATTGTGGTTCATAGTAAAATGCAACAAGAGAACATTCTGAAAATGGAGTCCCTTAATGGAGGCAGTGTCAGGTGTCATATACCACTTAATGGAGGCAGTGTCAGGTGTCATATACCACTTAATGGAGGCAGTGTCTAGTGTCATATACCACTTAATGGAGGTAGTGTCTAGTGTCATATACCACTTAATGGAGGCAGTGTCTAGTGTCATATACCACTTAATGGAGGTAGTGTCAGGTGTCATATACCACTTAATGGAGGCAGTGTCTAGTGTCATATACCACTTAATGGAGGTAGTGTCTAGTGTCATATACCACTTAATGGAGGCAGTGTCTAGTGTCATATACCACTTAATGGAGGTAGTGTCAGGTGTCATATACCACTTAATGGAGGCAGTGTCTAGTGTCATATACCACTTAATGGAGGCAGTGTCTAGTGTCATATACCACTTAATGGAGGTAGTGTCTAGTGTCATATACCACTTAATGGAGGTAGTGTCAGGTGTCATATACCACTTAATGGAGGTAGTGTCTAGTGTCATATACCACTTAATGGAGGCAGTGTCTAGTGTCATATACCACTTAATGGAGGTAGTGTCAGGTGTCATATACCACTTAATGGAGGTAGTGTCTAGTGTCATATACCACTTAATGGAGGTAGTGTCTAGTGTCATATACCACTTAATGGAGGTAGTGTCTAGTGTCATATACCACTTAATGGAGGCAGTGTCAGGTGTCATATACCACTTAATGGAGGTAGTGTCTAGTGTCATATACCACTTAATGGAGGTAGTGTCTAGTGTCATATACCACTTAATGGAGGTAGTGTCTAGTGTCATATACCACTTAATGGAGGTAGTGTCAGGTGTCATATACCACTTAATGGAGGTAGTGTCTAGTGTCATATACCACTTAATGGAGGTAGTGTCTAGTGTCATATACCACTTAATGGAGGTAGTGTCAGGTGTCATATACCACTTAATGGAGGCAGTGTCTAGTGTCATATACCACTTAATGGAGGTAGTGTCTAGTGTCATATACCACTTAATGGAGGTAGTGTCAGGTGTCATATACCACTTAATGGAGGTAGTGTCAGGTGTCATATACCACTTAATGGAGGTAGTGTCTAGTGTCATATACCACTTAATGGAGGCAGTGTCTAGTGTCATATACCACTTAATGGAGGCAGTGTCTAGTGTCATATACCACTTAATGGAGGTAGTGTCTAGTGTCATATACCACTTAATGGAGGTAGTGTCTAGTGTCATATACCACTTAATGGAGGTAGTGTCTAGTGTCATATACCACTTAATGGAGGCAGTGTCTAGTGTCATATACCACTTAATGGAGGTAGTGTCTAGTGTCATATACCACTTAATGGAGGTAGTGTCTAGTGTCATATACCACTTAATGGAGGCAGTGTCTAGTGTCATATACCACTTAATGGAGGCAGTGTCTAGTGTCATATACCACTTAATGGAGGTAGTGTCTAGTGTCATATACCACTTAATGGAGGTAGTGTCAGGTGTCATATACCACTTAATGGAGGTAGTGTCTAGTGTCATATACCACTTAATGGAGGTAGTGTCTAGTGTCATATACCACTTAATGGAGGTAGTGTCAGGTGTCATATACCACTTAATGGAGGTAGTGTCTAGTGTCATATACCACTTAATGGAGGCAGTGTCTAGTGTCATATACCACTTAATGGAGGTAGTGTCAGGTGTCATATACCACTTAATGGAGGTAGTGTCTAGTGTCATATACCACTTAATGGAGGTAGTGTCTAGTGTCATATACCACTTAATGGAGGTAGTGTCTAGTGTCATATACCACTTAATGGAGGCAGTGTCAGGTGTCATATACCACTTAATGGAGGTAGTGTCTAGTGTCATATACCACTTAATGGAGGTAGTGTCTAGTGTCATATACCACTTAATGGAGGCAGTGTCTAGTGTCATATACCACTTAATGGAGGTAGTGTCAGGTGTCATATACCACTTAATGGAGGTAGTGTCTAGTGTCATATACCACTTAATGGAGGTAGTGTCTAGTGTCATATACCACTTAATGGAGGCAGTGTCAGGTGTCATATACCACTTAATGGAGGTAGTGTCTAGTGTCATATACCACTTAATGGAGGTAGTGTCTAGTGTCATATACCACTTAATGGAGGCAGTGTCTAGTGTCATATACCACTTAATGGAGGTAGTGTCAGGTGTCATATACCACTTAATGGAGGTAGTGTCTAGTGTCATATACCACTTAATGGAGGTAGTGTCTAGTGTCATATACCACTTAATGGAGGTAGTGTCTAGTGTCATATACCACTTAATGGAGGCAGTGTCAGGTGTCATATACCACTTAATGGAGGTAGTGTCTAGTGTCATATACCACTTAATGGAGGCAGTGTCTAGTGTCATATACCACTTAATGGAGGCAGTGTCTAGTGTCATATACCACTTAATGGAGGTAGTGTCTAGTGTCATATACCACTTAATGGAGGTAGTGTCTAGTGTCATATACCACTTAATGGAGGCAGTGTCTAGTGTCATATACCACTTAATGGAGGTAGTGTCTAGTGTCATATACCACTTAATGGAGGTAGTGTCTAGTGTCATATACCACTTAATGGAGGTAGTGTCTAGTGTCATATACCACTTAATGGAGGCAGTGTCTAGTGTCATATACCACTTAATGGAGGTAGTGTCTAGTGTCATATACCACTTAATGGAGGTAGTGTCTAGTGTCATATACCACTTAATGGAGGCAGTGTCTAGTGTCATATACCACTTAATGGAGGCAGTGTCTAGTGTCATATACCACTTAATGGAGGTAGTGTCTAGTGTCATATACCACTTAATGGAGGTAGTGTCTAGTGTCATATACCACTTAATGGAGGTAGTGTCTAGTGTCATATACCACTTAATGGAGGCAGTGTCTAGTGTCATATACCACTTAATGGAGGCAGTGTCTAGTGTCATATACCACTTAATGGAGGTAGTGTCTAGTGTCATATACCACTTAATGGAGGTAGTGTCTAGTGTCATATACCACTTAATGGAGGCAGTGTCTAGTGTCATATACCACTTAATGGAGGCAGTGTCAGGTGTCATATACCACTTAATGGAGGCAGTGTCAGGTGTCATATACCACTTAATGGAGGTAGTGTCAGGTGTCATATACCACTTAATGGAGGTAGTGTCTAGTGTCATATACCACTTAATGGAGGTAGTGTCTAGTGTCATATACCACTTAATGGAGGCAGTGTCTAGTGTCATATACCACTTAATGGAGGTAGTGTCTAGTGTCATATACCACTTAATGGAGGTAGTGTCTAGTGTCATATACCACTTAATGGAGGCAGTGTCTAGTGTCATATACCACTTAATGGAGGCAGTGTCTAGTGTCATATACCACTTAATGGAGGCAGTGTCAGGTGTCATATACCACTTAATGGAGGCAGTGTCTAGTGTAATATACCACTTAATGGAGGCAGTGTCTAGTGTCATATACCACTTAATGGAGGCAGTGTCTAGTGTCATATACCACTTAATGGAGGCAGTGTCTAGTGTCATATACCACTTAATGGAGGCAGTGTCTAGTGTCATATACCACTTAATGGAGGTAGTGTCTAGTGTCATATACCACTTAATGGAGGTAGTGTCTAGTGTCATATACCACTTAATGGAGGCAGTGTCTAGTGTCATATACCACTTAATGGAGGCAGTGTCTAGTGTCATATACCACTTAATGGAGGCAGTGTCAGGTGTCATATACCACTTAATGGAGGCAGTGTCTAGTGTCATATACCACTTAATGGAGGCAGTGTCTAGTGTCATATACCACTTAATGGAGGCAGTGTCTAGTGTCATATACCACTTAATGGAGGTAGTGTCAGGTGTCATATACCACTTAATGGAGGCAGTGTCTAGTGTCATATACCACTTAATGGAGGTAGTGTCTAGTGTCATATACCACTTAATGGAGGTAGTGTCAGGTGTCATATACCACTTAATGGAGGCAGTGTCTAGTGTCATATACCACTTAATGGAGGTAGTGTCAGGTGTCATATACCACTTAATGGAGGTAGTGTCAGGTGTCATATACCACTTAATGGAGGTAGTGTCAGGTGTCATATACCACTTAATGGAGGTAGTGTCAGGTGTCATATACCACTTAATGGAGGTAGTGTCAGGTGTCATATACCACTTAATGGAGGTAGTGTCTAGTGTCATATACCACTTAATGGAGGTAGTGTCAGGTGTCATATACCACTTAATGGAGGTAGTGTCTAGTGTCATATACCACTTAATGGAGGTAGTGTCTAGTGTCATATACCACTTAATGGAGGCAGTGTCTAGTGTCATATACCACTTAATGGAGGTAGTGTCTAGTGTCATATACCACTTAATGGAGGCAGTGTCTAGTGTCATATACCACTTAATGGAGGTAGTGTCTAGTGTCATATACCACTTAATGGAGGTAGTGTCTAGTGTCATATACCACTTAATGGAGGCAGTGTCTAGTGTCATATACCACTTAATGGAGGTAGTGTCAGGTGTCATATACCACTTAATGGAGGCAGTGTCTAGTGTCATATACCACTTAATGGAGGTAGTGTCTAGTGTCATATACCACTTAATGGAGGTAGTGTCAGGTGTCATATACCACTTAATGGAGGCAGTGTCTAGTGTCATATACCACTTAATGGAGGTAGTGTCAGGTGTCATATACCACTTAATGGAGGTAGTGTCAGGTGTCATATACCACTTAATGGAGGTAGTGTCAGGTGTCATATACCACTTAATGGAGGTAGTGTCAGGTGTCATATACCACTTAATGGAGGTAGTGTCAGGTGTCATATACCACTTAATGGAGGTAGTGTCTAGTGTCATATACCACTTAATGGAGGTAGTGTCAGGTGTCATATACCACTTAATGGAGGTAGTGTCTAGTGTCATATACCACTTAATGGAGGTAGTGTCTAGTGTCATATACCACTTAATGGAGGCAGTGTCTAGTGTCATATACCACTTAATGGAGGTAGTGTCTAGTGTCATATACCACTTAATGGAGGCAGTGTCTAGTGTCATATACCACTTAATGGAGGTAGTGTCTAGTGTCATATACCACTTAATGGAGGTAGTGTCTAGTGTCATATACCACTTAATGGAGGCAGTGTCTAGTGTCATATACCACTTAATGGAGGTAGTGTCTAGTGTCATATACCACTTAATGGAGGTAGTGTCTAGTGTCATATACCACTTAATGGAGGTAGTGTCTAGTGTCATATACCACTTAATGGAGGTAGTGTCTAGTGTCATATACCACTTAATGGAGGCAGTGTCTAGTGTCATATACCACTTAATGGAGGCAGTGTCTAGTGTCATATACCACTTAATGGAGGTAGTGTCTAGTGTCATATACCACTTAATGGAGGCAGTGTCAGGTGTCATATACCACTTAATGGAGGCAGTGTCTAGTGTCATATACCACTTAATGGAGGTAGTGTCTAGTGTCATATACCACTTAATGGAGGCAGTGTCTAGTGTCATATACCACTTAATGGAGGCAGTGTCTAGTGTCATATACCACTTAATGGAGGCAGTGTCTAGTGTCATATACCACTTAATGGAGGTAGTGTCAGGTGTCATATACCACTTAATGGAGGCAGTGTCTAGTGTCATATACCACTTAATGGAGGCAGTGTCTAGTGTCATATACCAGGTGCTGAGGCCATATTAAGGGGGGTAATTGCTGGTATTGACTTGATGGTAACTATGGAGGAAATGAAAGAGTTGATGAAAGGAGGGAAAGTGTTTGAAGCCAAAAGACTGAGTAGTAAAAGGAATGGAGTTGAAACTACGACGGTTCTTATACATTTAGAACAAATGTTACCAAAAAGAGTACAGTTGGGATCAATATGTTTTCAGGTTAGAGAATATGTGCCGCCGTCACTGCGGTGTTTCAGGGGTCAAAGAATTGGACATCCTGCAAGTCAGATGAGATGTGCAAGGTGTTGTGGGAGGGCATGAGTATGGAACATGTTCACCTGAATATAAAGTTAAATGTTGTAATTGTAATGGTGAACATAGTGCAGCATATGGTGGATGTGAAGTACAACAGAAGGCAATGGAAGCACAGAGGTATAAGGTAGGAAGTGATGTATCATTATGCTGAGGCAGTGAAGAAGGTAAATGTCAAGAATATTGCACAACCAAACACGATAGTAACTCGACGGCAAATAGTGGAACGTTCAAATAGTCAAGTGGAGCGTGAAACTATAGTTAAGACGCCGTGTGAACATGAAGGTTTGATTACTGATTAAACAATGATGGTAAATCGTATTGAATTCATAGCCTTTATTTATAAGGTGATAAATTGCTGCTCAGTGCATTAAAGCAGGAAGAGAAAGATCTCAGGAAATGATCGGCTTCACAGAAGTCACTATAGACAGTACATCAGTTCTGGAATAATGAACAAGATATTAAGTAGGATAATGGTGTTCATTATAGTTCAATGGAATGCTCTGGGGGGGGGGGGGTGACTTTCATTAAAGACGGAAATGCTTATAGAATAATTTAGGAGAATAATGAAGATGAATGTGTGATAGTGGAAGTTTATAGGAAGAGGGGGACAATCAGGATATTTAATTATTATAATCCGTGTAGACTCATCAGTCGGTACGCTAGAAAAGACTGTGGGAGGATGGACAGGTGGTAAAGAGATTTGGTGTGGAGATTTTAATGCACACAACAGTTTGTTGGGAAGTGATGTCACAGATGTAAATGGATCAGTTGTTGAATAATGTCTAGAGGGGAGAGGATTGGTGTAGATGATGGACGAGGGACAAGAATAGATACACGTAGAGGAACCATGTCTTGTCTGGATCTTACTATAGTATCAGCTGATATGGCTGGTGTCTGTGAGTGGGATGTGAAGGAGTCTACTTTGGCTAGTGATCATTTTACAGTCATTTGTAATATAGAGATTGACATTTGTTGTAATGACAATGAAGTCGTTAAAAAGTGGTGTTTTGATAAAAGGCTGATTGGGAAATGTTTTATACTGAATGTGAAATAGAGGTTAATAAAGTATCTTTAGAAGGATCTGTAGAAGAATGTGTTCATGAATTTGGCTGTATTGAAAGCTGCAACAATGTCCATCCCTATAAGAGGTGTTCAACGAAGGATCGCTCCATGGTGGAATGAAGAATGTGGCAAGGCCATATATAAAGCACCTCATTTAAATGTCTTTGCAGCAATACATAAAGCAGACCATTTAAATGTCTTTGCAGCAATACATAAAGCAGATCATTTAAATGTATTTGCAGCAATACATAAAGCAGACCATTTAAATGTCTTTGCAGCAATACATAAAGCAGATCATTTAAATGTCTTTGCAGCAATACATAAAGCAGATCATTTAAATGTCTTTGCAGCAATACATAAAGCAGATCATTTAAATGTCTTTGCAGCAATACATAAAGCAGATCATTTAAATGTCTTTGCAGCAATACATAAAGCAGATCATTTAAGTGATGAAAGCCAAAGACGTATGGAAAAAGAAATGAGAATACATGATGATGAGGAAAACGGGAGATTCAGAGATCTCGAGATTGGACCGAGTGTTGTATGGAGTACGATTCCAACATGGTTATTTAATCAACCATATGTGGATTTAACATTGCTGGAAAAAAAGAAAGATTGGTGTGAAGATAATGTGGGCGAAATAATAGATCAATACATAAAAAACCCATTCTACTCATATGTAGATGTAAACACAGACAGGGGAGATAATAGATCAATACATTAAAAACCCATTCTACTCATATGTAGATGTAAACACAGACGGGTCAAAGGATCCAAACACTGGACAAACAGGAGCAGGAATTGTTATTCCGGAATTCAAAACTCAAATGTGTAAAAAATTCATTAAGGATTGATCAGTATATTCAACAGAAATGATTGTATCATATTGTCATTGCAGTGGATAGAAGAGATTAAACCATGGAGGGTAATTATATGTTCAGATTCAGCAGCTGTGTTAAGTAGTTTAAGATCCGGAAAGTCAGGAAGGGAAGATGTGTGGGTAGAGATAATGTCAATGGTGATGGGAATACAGAGAAGCGGGGTGGTAGTCCAGTTCTGTTGGGTTCCAGAACATGTGGGTTTACAGGGAAATGAAAAGGCAGATTTAACAGCAAAAGAAGCACTGAGGAGAAATAGAGTAGATGTGGAGGTGAAGTTAAGTAGAGGGGAAGTTAAAACATTGATTAGGAAAAAAGGACTAGATATGTGGAAAAGGATGTGTGATGTGAGTAGTAAGGGTAGATTTTACTATAGTATTAGGAAGAATATACAACAAGTAGTGAATCACGGGTGTGCTGGGAATAGAAGAGATGAAGTGGTTCTGGGAAGATTAAGATTTGGACAAACAGGACTGAATTCAACATTGAAGTGAATAGGAAAACATGAACATGGGATGTGTGATGCGTGTTTGGTGGAGGAGACAGTGGAACATGTTGTTATACTGTCAGTTATATGATACACAGAGAGAAAGACTGTTTGAAGGAGTAAGGAGAGTGGGATGGAGATGGGGGTTAGATGGTATTTTGGGAAGGGGAGGTGGAAGCAGTGAGGTAGATGGGGACATTATATATTTTGGTAGGGAGACTGGTCTGACAATAAGAATATAAGTGTAAATTGCCATGGATGACCACACTCCTAAACACTAGGTGGCAGTAGATGCAAAGGATAGTTCGTTGCGATCCACCAATAAACCCAGAAGAAGAAGAAGAAGAAGAAGAAGAAGAAGAAGATTGTCCGTTGGTAAATCCAGAGATCCGCTCTGGCGGATGAGCAGGGTTAATCCGAGCATTCTGACCTCACAACGGCGGTCAAGCTAACTGGCTAACATTGGCTAGCTTGCTAGCTACTTCCAGACACACATGAGAACACCTCATTTTGACCATTTTACGCGCCATAGTGGAGCAGTACCGAGGTAAAGATTTGCCTGTAGTTTTCTTTAGTCCACCAACAGTAGTTAGGGACCGTCAACAGTGACAAATGACATTTTTCAAATTTGAATAGCTCTTTAACCATTACTCCTAAAACTTTCTAAACTGGTTCTAGCTAACCCGATGGCATAGACACACATTGGCATAGAACCACTAGGCTACCTGCCTAGAAGGGCCAGGTGTATACAGAATGGTGTCGTCTGCGTAGAGATGGATCAGAGAGTCACCAGCAGCGACATCATTGATATATACAGAGAATAGAGTCGGCCCAAGAATTGAACCCTGTGGCACCCCCATAGACTGCCAGAGGTCCGGACAACAGGCCCTCCGATTTGACACACTGAACTCTATCTGAGAAGTAGTTGGAGAACCAGGCAAGGCAGTCATTTGAGAAACCAAGGCGTTGAGTCTGCCGATAAGAATGAGGTGATTGACAGAGTCGAAAGCCTTGGCCAGGTCAATGAAGATGGCTGCACAGTACTGTCTTTTATCGATGGCGGTTATGATGTCGTTTAGGACCTTGAGCGTGGCTGAGGTGCACCCATGACCAGCTCGGAAACCAGATTGCATAGCAGAGAAGGTACGGTGGGATTCTAAAAGGTCGGTGATCTGTTTGTGAACTTGGCTTTCGAAGACTTTAGAAAGGCAGGGAAGGATGGATATAGGTCTATAACAGTTTGGCTCTAGAGTGTCTCCCCCTTTGAAGAGGGGTATGACCGTGGAAGCTTTCCAATCTCTAGGGATCTCAGACGATACGAAAGAGAGGTTGAACAGGCTAGTAATAGGGGTTGCAACAATTGCGGCGGATAATTTTAGAAAGAAAGGGTCCATATTGTCTAGGGTAGAAATCATGTCGGACGATTACGTCGGCAGACCAGTCGTGATGGCTTGGCGGGGCTCAGTGAAGGTCCAGGCCGGTTGACAAAGGTACTGTAGCCCGGGAGTTAGCTAGTACACGTCGGCTAGCCATGAGATGGGCCTAGCTCGGGGCTAGCTCATGGCTAACTGGTGCAAGCTTTTGGACAGTAGTGTTAGCCAAACAACAGCAGCCACTCGGTTGCAGCTAACTAGCTGCGATGACCCGGTGTGATGGTCCTGTGATTTCGGCAGAAATCCGGTGAAGTGGAAGGGAACACAATCCGATAAGCGCAGGGTTGGTAGAGCGCTGTGCAGACTGGCCGATATTGTCCGAACTAAAGCTGGCTGATGCAGGCAGAGCAGTGGTGAGGCCCGCTAGTAGCTAGTTAGCAGGCTACCTAGCAGGCTAGCTTCTGTCGGAGGTTCAGTTAAATTATAAAGAAATAAAAATAGTATATCCATTCCACGTTGGGTTTGCAGGAAAAGTATATGAGGAATAAGAAATATATACAGAAAAACACGTCTGCACTATTACGCCTCCTTGGAACCTAAAAGGGTGTGCAATATATAAGGCTAGTGAGTGGATGTTCTGAAAGTAGTTTGAGGGTTGTAGGTCACTTGACCAAGGAGCTATTGAAATTAGAAACATTGAAAAACATTGAAAATGTATGTAAAATTGCGTGAGATGAAAATGGACAAACAAAAGGTTGAACTACATATAAGGCTACTCAGTGGATATTATGAAAGTAGTTTGAGGGTTGTAGGTCATAAGACTAAGGAGCCACTGAAATTTGAAAAATGTCGTAAAATCATCGTAAAATGTCATGAGATACAAACGGAGAAACAAAAGGTTGTGCAATATGTAGGCCCACTGAGTGGACATTATCACCTTGTTTTAGGTCTGTGGGTCACATGACCAAGGCGCTATTGAATTTCAAAAATTAAAATAAATATTTTAAAATAGTGCGAGATGTAAACCGACAAAAAAAGTGTGCAATTTGTGTGTCTATGCCATTGGTTTAGCTAGAACCAGTTTAGAAAGTTTTAGGAGTAATTGTTAAAGAGCTATTGAAATTAGAAAAATGTGATTTGTCACTATGTTGACGGTCCCTAACTACTGTTGGTGGACTAAAGAAAACTACAGGCAAATATCCGTTGAATATCCAACCTGAATCTGTCTTTATTTTCGTTTGTAAATTAATCCGTTATTCTGCGCTCTGGCACACTCAGATGAAATCGGAGTAGATAGCCAGAGTGATTTTACTAACACACCCTGGAGTTTTACCCAGGGCAGAAAGACTGTTTCCTCTCACTGAAGCCACTGTAGTTCAAGGCCCACCGTGGTATGGTTGATTTCCACTAGACAACACAAGCACACAAAGTAAAAATAGTCTATATCGTAAAAATGGATGAAAACATAAATTCACTTTTTGGTTTTAATTTGAGGTTTGCGTTAGTCATAAGGTTAGCGGTGTCGTTAAATTCAAAGTTAGGTTTAACATTCTGATTTTAAAGAGCGACTGTCCCCAAAAAAACTAATAATATTTCTGAAAACGGCCTGTGACATCGATGAGTCAGAAACAGTTATTCTAGTGTCAAAATAAGATAATTTTAGTAATAAAGTCAGTTTGGAACCTCAGTGCGTCACAACGAGTAAATTAAGTTGATTAACAGAAGGAGTAAGTTACTAGTAGTTGGGAAACGTGCACTCGTCCGAAACAAAGTAATCTATATAAACAATTAGGTAAGTCAAGTCTAACAAACTATATTCTAGTTTTGGAAACAGAAAACTGTATGGAGATAAAATTAGCAGCTCTATCTCCTCCCACTGCCGGCCACTGGACTCTATCTGTGCTAGGGTCGTCTCTAGTTACCACAGCCACAAAGTCAGAAGGCCCGCCTACTCGACCAATGAAATGAGTGAGTGTGATGACGTGTATGCAGGTTCGTGGGAAACGACCAATCAGATGAGGGAGTGTGATGACGCAAACTGAACTAGAAACAAACAGTTCGCTGGACCTGCAATAACATCTGAAATATATGTGTATGAGACCAATACAATTACATTTTATTTGTATATCTTTAGCTAGCTAACCAATAATTGTAAAACAAATTCTAAGACAAGCAAGTGCTTTATTGTGCAAATGTATTTGTTTCCAGTAAACATTTGAATACGAAATATAGCTAAAATGTCAATAATCCTTTGATTGTAAGCCAACCCCGTCTGTCTGTTCTGGCATTTTGCACCTGCCCTGTGTTTTGTTGTAGTTGCTTGACAAAGAAATGTCCCCCTCGGGGATCAATAAAGTATCTATCTATCTATCTATCTATCTATCTATCTATCTATCTATCTATCTATCTATCTATCTATCTATCTATCTATCTATCTATCTATCTATCTATCTATCTATCTATCTATCTATCTATCTATCTATCTATCTATCTATCTATCTATCTATTAATCTATCTATCTATTTTATCTAATCTATTTTATCTAATCTATTTTATCTAATCTATTTTATCTAATCTATTTTATCTAATCTAAATGTAGTAATTCACAATACCATCACATGATGGCAGTGTTTCCTAACAAAGCCCTAGTTTTCGATGGACTGGTTATGACCTCGATATCATCAACAAAATTGGATTTCAATCTTTTCTAAAATGATCAGATTAGATAGATAGATAGGTACTTTATTGATCCCCCGGGGGGGAAATTTCATTATTGTATTGCATTATTGTATTACATGTATTATTTTTAATGGCACAATTTATAGACTCCCAATGTCAGTCATATAGAATGTACCAGACCATATTCTGATGAAAAACCAAACCAAACAGTATGGTGTGAGTTCTATAGAATGTGTTATAGATAGATAGATAAGATAGATAAGATAGATAGATACTTTATTGATCCCCCCGGGGGGAAATGTATTAATTCTTAATTCTTATTCTGAGGGCTGGGGTGGCAGCAGGAATCCTGCAGGCCCAGATCAAGAAGAGGAACATATTTTATTAAACGTTACGTTACTCAAATAAATCAACTGTTTTTGTAGCCTGTGTGGAATAAATGGTAGAGAGAGACAGAGAGAAAACAATTACATTGTTCATCACTAAGCTCAGGACCCTGGGATGTCCTTGTCACATCGCGCTCTAGTGAATCCTGTGTCGGGCCGGGCGCATGCACGCTGACACGGTCGCCAGGTAGACGGTGGTTCCTCTGACACGTTGGTGCGGCTGGCTTACGGGTTAAGCGGGCATTGTGTTCAGAAGCAGTGCGGCTTGGCGGGGTCGTGTTTCGGAGGACGCACGGCTCTCAACCTTCGCTTCTCCCGAGTCCGTACAGGAGTTGCAGCGATGGGACAAGACTGTAACTACCAATTGAATATCACGAAATTGGGGAGAAAAAGGGGTAATATTTTTTAATAAAATATATACACTGGGGGCCAAAACTTTGGAATATTACTCATTCAAGGGTTTTTCTTTTTTTGCACAATTTTTTACATTGTAGAATAAAAGTGAAGACATCAAAACTATGACATAACACATATGGAATCATGTAGTAACCAAAAAAAGTGTTAAACAAATCAAAATATATTTTATATTTGAGATTCTTCAAATAGCCACCTTTGCCTTGATGACCACTGAGCGCCACATCACTGTCTGTCTCAGTAGCCTACTGTCTGTAAATCAACGTTACCTCCTGCTGAGGTAGTCTCTGTTAAACGTTAACTTCTTACTTCATCCTTCTAGCTGGCTAAGTAATACTATCCTGACCCCTTCAACGTTCCTGCGATAGTCTCTGCCAGCAGCTAGCCACCTGACTGACATATCTATGTGACTCATTACTGAGAGTCGTTTTTTGTTTGTTTGGGGGACAGAGCAGGAGTTGTAGGGCATTTATTTTTGTTATTATTGTCCAGCATCTTCATCAGTGTCTCTAACTGTAGTTGTCTACTTGAGCCAACTGCGAGCTGGGGTAGTTAGTTTCCCATCAGGCCCTCGGCCTGTGCCGCGAGACTGTTAGACGTTTGAGACAGAGGAGCTAAAAAGTTTCTAAGAAGGCCAATCTGGGGAACACGTTCCACTCATTCATAAAGAGACAGGAGAACATAACAAACCAGTGTTTATGGTTCCACTCATTCATAAAGAGACAGGAGAACATAACATACCACTGTTTATGGTTCTACTCATTCATAAAGAGACAGGAGAACATAACAAACCACTGTTTATGGTTTCACTCATTCATAAAGAGACAGGAGAACATAACAAACCACTGTTTATGGTTTCACTCATTCATAAAGAGGCAGGAGAACATAACAAACCACTGTTTCTGGTTCCACTCATTCATAGAGAGACAGGAGAACATAACAGACCACTGTTCATGGTTCCACTCATTCATAAAGAGACAGGAGAACATAACAAACCACTGTTTCTGGTTCCACTCATTCATAGAGAGACAGGAGAACATAACAAACCACTGTTTCTGGTTCCACTCATTCATAGAGAGACAGGAGAACATAACAAACCACTGTTTCTGGTTCCACTCATTCATAGAGAGACAGGAGAACATAACAAACCACTGTTTCTGGTTCCACTCATTCATAGAGAGACAGGAGCTAAAATAACTACTCATGTGTAGTTACATGGATGTGGGGGTTGAAGAGTTGGGTTGGAACCTGTCCAGGTGGGGGACCATGCTTTAGTACCGTGGCAATGGTTCTCAACCTTGGGTACTAGGACCCCTCCCCTGGGGCTCCCTGGCCTATCCACAGGGGTACTTGGGAAGACTCATGAGACCATACTGTAGACCTAATGATCAGTTGTACAAACAGGGGTGCCATTATAGTAAGAAGAAACAGTTGAGAACCACTCCTTCAATAGTCCTCTACTCTACTCTGAGTCAGTCATGGCTAGAGCTACGAGATACACACTCATTAGTGTTCTAACTGGTCCTCATTAGCAGGATGCATGCTGGGAGAGGGACGAGGCCTGGGGGCCCATGTGGCGATGTAGTCATGATGGGGGAGGCGGGGGGGATTAGGGTACATACAGTACCAGTCACACAGTACCAGTCATACAGTACCAGTCATGCAGTACCAGTCATGCAGTACCAGTCATGCAGTACCAGTCATGCAGTACCAGTCATACAGTACCAGTCATACAGTACAAGTTATGCAGTACCAGTCATACAGTACCAGTCATACAGTACCAGTCATGCAGTACCAGTCATACAGTACCAGTCATACAGTACCAGTCATACAGTACCAGTCATACAGTACCAGTCATGCAGTACCAGTCATGCAGTACCAGTCATGCAGTACCAGTCATACAGTACCAGTCATACAGTACCAGTCATGCAGTACCAGTCGTACAGTACCAGTCGTACAGTACCAGTCATACAGTACCAGTCATACAGTACCAGTCATACAGTACCAGTCATACAGTACCAGTCATGCAGTACCAGTCATGCAGTACCAGTCATGCAGTACCAGTCATACAGTACCAGTCATACAGTACCAGTCATACAGTACCAGTCATACAGTACCAGTCATGCAGTACCAGTCATGCAGTACCAGTCATGCAGTACCAGTCATACAGTACCAGTCATGCAGTACCAGTCATGCAGTACCAGTCATGCAGTACCAGTCATACAGTACCAGTCATACAGTACCAGTCATGCAGTACCAGTCATACAGTACCAGTCATACAGTACCAGTCGTACCAGTCATACAGTACCAGTCATACAGTACCAGTCATGCAGTACCAGTCATGCAGTACCAGTCATGCAGTACCAGTCATGCAGTACCAGTCATACAGTACCAATCATACAGTACCAGTCATACAGTACCAGTCATACAGTACCAGTCATGCAGTACCAGTCATACAGTACCAGTCATACAGTACCAGTCATACAGTACCAGTCATGCAGTACCAGTCATGCAGTACCAGTCATGCAGTACCAGTCATGCAGTACCAGTCATACAGTTTGGACACATCTACGACAAACACACACAATACCCCATAATGACAAACACACACAATACCCCATAATGACAAAGCAAAACACGTTTGTAACTTTATTAAAATAAAACACTGAAATATGACATGTACATCAGTATTCAGACCCTTTACTCAGTACTTGTTGAAGCACCTTTAGCAGTGATTACAGCATCGAGTCTTCTTGGGTGTGAACAGCCCAGTGATTACAGCATCAAGTCTTCTTGGGTGTGAACAGCCCAGTGATTACAGCATCGAGTCTTCTTGGGTGTGAACAGCCCAGTGATTACAGCATCGAGTCTTCTTGGGTGTGAACAGCTCAGTTATTACAGCATCGAGTCTTCTTGGGTGTGAACAGCCCAGTTATTACAGCATCGAGTCTTCTTGGTTGTGAACAGCCCAGTGATTACAGTATCGAGTCTTCTTGGGTGTGAACAGCCCAGTTATTACAGCATCGAGTCTTCTTGGGTGTGAACAGCCCAGTGATTACAGCATCGAGTCTTCTTGGGTGTGAACAGCCCAGTGATTACAGCATCGAGTCTTCTTGGGTGTGAACAGCCCAGTGATTACAGCATCAAGTCTTCTTGGGTGTGAACAGCCCAGTGATTACAGCATCAAGTCTTCTTGGGTGTGAACAGCCCAGTGATTACAGCATCAAGTCTTCTTGGGTGTGAACAGCCCAGTGATTACAGCATTGAGTCTTCTTGGGTGTGAACAGCCCAGTGATTACAGCATCGAGTCTTCTTGGGTGTGAACAGCCCAGTGATTACAGCATCGAGTCTTCTTGGGTGTGAACAGCCCAGTGATTACAGCATCGAGTCTTCTTGGGTGTGAACAGCCCAGTGATTACAGCATCGAGTCTTCTTGGGTGTGAACAGCCCAGTGATTACAGCATCGAGTCTTCTTGGGTGTGAACAGCCCAGTGATTACAGCATCGAGTCTTCTTGGGTGTGAACAGCCCAGTGATTACAGCATCGAGTCTTCTTGGGTGTGAACAGCCCAGTGATTACAGCATCGAGTCTTCTTGGGTGTGAACAGCCCAGTGATTACAGCATCGAGTCTTCTTGGGTGTGAACAGCCCAGTGATTACAGCATCGAGTCTTCTTGGGTGTGAACAGCCCAGTGATTACAGCATCGAGTCTTCTTGGGTGTGAACAGCCCAGTGATTACAGCATCGAGTCTTCTTGGGTGTGAACAGCCCAGTGATTACAGCATCGAGTCTTCTTGGGTGTGAACAGCCCAGTGATTACAGCATCGAGTCTTCTTGGGTGTGAACAGCCCAGTGATTACAGCATCGAGTCTTCTTGGGTGTGAACAGCCCAGTGATTACAGCATCAAGTCTTCTTGGGTGTGAACAGCCCAGTGATTACAGCATCGAGTCTTCTTGGGTGTGAACAGCCCAGTGATTACAGCATCGAGTCTTCTTGGGTTTGAACACACCTGTATTTGGGGAGTTTCTCCCATTCTTCTCTGCAGATCCTCTCAATCTTCTACCATTTAAGAATGATGGAGGCCACTTTGTTTTTGGGGACTGTCTCGGATCTCAATCCTGTCTCGGAGCTCTATGGACAATTCCTTCGACCTTATGGCTTGGTTTTTACTCTGACATGCACTGTCAACTGTGGGACCTTATAGACAGGTGTGTGCCTTTCCAAATCATGTCCAATCAATTACATTTACCACAGGTGGACTCCAATCAAGTTGTAGAAACATCTCAAGGATGATCAATGGAAACAGAGTTTAATTTTGAGTCTCATAGTAAAGGGTCTGAATACTTATGTAAATAAGGTGTCTGTTTTTTATTTTTAATATGGGTTATTGTGTGTAGATTGATGAGGGAAAAAATTCCTTATCCATTTATTTTGTTGTTGTATTTTACCCCTTTTCTCCTTCATTTCGTGATATCCAATCCGATCTTGTCTCACTGCTGCAACTCCCTAACGGGCTCGGGAGAGGCGAAGGTCGAGTCATACGTCCTCCGAAACATGACCTGCCAAACCGCGCTTCTTAACACCTGCCCACTTAACCCAGAAGCCAGCTGCACCAATGTGTCAGATGAAACACCGTTCAACTGACAACAGCCTGCGAAATCAGCCTGCAGGCGCACGGCTCGCCACAAGGAGTCGCTAACGCGCAATGAGCCAAGTAAAGGTGGTGTACAGTAGGAGGAGGCAGGAAGGTCTAACGTGTAGGTGGAGGCAGGAAGGTCTAACGTGTAGGAGGAGGCAGGAAGGTCTAACGTGTAGGTGGAGGCAGGAAGGTCTAACGTGTAGGAGGAGGCAGGAAGGTCTAACGTGTAGGAGGAGGCAGGAAGTTCTAACGTGTAGGAGGAGGCAGGAAGGTCTAACGTGTAGGAGGAGGTAGGAAGGTCTAACGTGTAGGAGGAGGCAGGAAGGTCTAACGTGTAGGTGGAGGCAGGAAGGTCTAACGTGTAGGAGGAGGCAGGAAGTCCTAACGTGTAGGTGGAGGCAGGAAGGTCTAACGTGTAGGAGGAGGTAGGAAGGTCTAACGTGTAGGAGGAGGTAGGAAGGTCTAACGTGTAGGTGGAGGTAGGAAGGTCTAACGTGTAGGAGGAGGCAGGAAGGTCTAACGTGTAGGAGGAGGTAGGAAGGTCTAACGTGTAGGAGGAGGCAGGAAGGTCTAACGTGTAGGAGGAGGTAGGAAGGTCTAACGTGTAGGAGGAGGCAGGAAGGTCTAACGTGTAGGTGGAGGCAGGAAGGTCTAACGTGTAGGAGGAGGCAGGAAGGTCTAACGTGTAGGAGGAGGCAGGAAGGTCTAACGTGTAGGAGGAGGCAGGAAGTTCTAACGTGTAGGAGGAGGCAGGAAGGTCTAACGTGTAGGAGGAGGCAGGAAGGCCTAATGTGTAGGTGGAGGCAGGAAGGCCTAATGTGTAGGTGGAGGCAGGAAGGCCTAACGTGTAGGTGGAGGCAGGAAGTCCTAACGTGTAGGTGGAGGCAGGAAGTCCTAACGTGTAGGTGGAGGCAGGAAGTCCTAACGTGTAGGTGGAGGCAGGAAGTCCTAACGTGTAGGTGGAGGCAGGAATTCCTAACTTGTAGGTGGAGGCAGGAAGGTCTAACATGTAGGTGGTAGTCCTAATGTGTAGGTGGAGGCAGGAAGTCCTATTGTGTAGGTGGAGGCAGGAAGTCCTATTGTGTAGGTGGAGGCATCGTACCATTACCATTAACGTTCGCTGACTAGCAACATTTTCCATTATATGTGAGCAAAGTATTAAAACACACTTCTCACAGGAAATATGTTATAGGTTCAGAAATCAATGCTATACAAAGGGGCACAGTGTATATTACACTGTTTTATTGGGGGGAATTAAAACATTGTTTGGAATCCATTTAAATGTTCTAGAGCTTTTTAAGGTCTTTGAGAGTGGTTCAGAGACTTGTGTTTCCCTATGGAACTCATTGTGAAATCTGGAACTCAGAACGTTCAGATCATTAAATATAGTTGGCTGAGTGTTCTAATGGATTAAAATGGCTGAACTTGACCGGCGGCTCCACGGTGAAATGGTGTCATGAAACTAAACCAGTACTGGTACTGATGGCTCTGTACTCACGTATATGTACCAAGCTGCCTAACAAACATGGAGCTCTGCTCTGATCCACAGACAATGAGACAATCTGAGAATATCTTGATGAATAATATGTTATCTATTTGATGACTTCTTGAAGCATTTTTCATTCCGGCTTGTTGCTAAGTTGCCACTGAATGTGTGCAACGCCTGAGGGGGACCACACACATAGACCGGTGTTTCCTTCCACAACACAATACAGCAGGGCTGGAGAATGGAGCAGGACATGACTTCAATCACAGCTCCAAAACTGAGCCCCCTGTGGCCTGTCCATCTCCCACACTGTCACAGTTAGCTTGTTAGTGCCGGGACCCCACAGCTAGTGGCCCTATAGTGTGATCCTCCACATCTCAACAAGACACTGGGACCCCACAGCTAGTGGCCCTATAGTGTGATCCACCACATCTCAACAACAAGACACTGGGACCCCACAGCTAGTGGCCCTATAGTGTGATTCACCACATCTCAACAAGACACTGGGACCCCACAGCTAGTGGCCCTATAGTGTGATCCACCACATCTCAACAAGACACTGGTGGACTGGTGTGTCCTGGTTGGCACTTTCTGTGTTTTGTTCAAGAACCCGGACATGAGGAATGATTACACATCCCTGTAAATGTGGAAGATCAGACAACATGGAGTGTTTTCTTGTTCCCTGGTTTACATTGCTATAGAGGGGTAGTTGGGGCTGTGGGGCAGTAAGGGTTCCTAGTCTGGGTACTGAGGGCTGGGGGCAGCAGATCCCCCTGTGACCATGTTCTGGTCTCAAGTTGACTGTGCTGTGGCCTTTGGGTGTTAAGCTGGAGGGGCTGTGGGTTGTAAACTGGAGGGGCTGGTGGTGGTGAGCTGGAGGGGCTGTGGGTTGTAAACTGGAGGGGCTGGTGGTGGTGAGCTGGAGGGGCTGTGGGTTGTAAACTGGAGGGGCTGGTGGTGGTGAGCTGGAGGGGCTGAGGGTTGTAAACTGGAGGGGCTGTGGGTGGTAAGCTGGAGGGGGTTAGGGAGGATGTGGGATGGAGGCCTGGTGAATCCCCTCAGGGTCTGGCTTTCCAAGAACTATCCCTGGGGCGTGGGCACAGAGTGGCAAAGCCTCAAGCCACAAGATACACAGACAGGGTTAGGGCTAGATACACACACCGACAGACAGACAGCTCTGCTGGCAGGTGGAGAGGGAGGAGAAGAGGGGAGATGATGGCAAGGGAGGAGAGGAGGGGAGATGGTGGTGAGGGAGGAGAGGAGATGGTGGTGAGGGAGGAGAGGAGGGGAGATGGTGGGGAGATGGTAGTGAGGGAGGAGAGGAGGGGAGATGGTGGAGAGGGAGGAGATGAGGGGAGATGGTGGTGAGGGAGGAGATGAGGGGAGATGATGGTGAGGGAGGAGATGAGGGGAGATGGTGGTGAGGGAGGAGAGGAGGGGAGATGGTGGAGAAGGAGGAGAGGATGGGAGATGGTAGTGAGGGAGGAGAGGAGGGGAGATGGTAGTGAGGGAGGAGAGGAGGGGAGATGGTGGTGAGGGAGGAGATGGTGGTGAGGGAGGAGATGAGGAGAGATGGTGGTGAGGGAGGAGATGAGGGGAGATGGTGGTGAGGGAGGAGATGGTGGTGAGGGAGGAGATGAGGAGAGATGGTGGTGAGGGAGGAGAGGAGAGGAGGGGAGATGGTGGTGAGGGAGGAGATGGTGGTGAGGGAGTAGATGAGGAGAGATGGTGGTGAGGGAGGAGAGGAGGGGAGATGGTGGTGAGGGAGGAGAGGAGGGGAGATGGTGGTGAGGGAGGAGATGGTGGTGAGGGAGGAGATGAGGAGAGATGGTGGTGAGGGAGGAGAGGAGGGGAGATGGTGGTGAGGGAGGAGATGGTGGTGAGGGAGGAGATGGTGGTGAGGGAGGAGAGGAGGGGAGATGGTGGTGAGGGAGGAGATGGTGGTGAGGGAGGAGATGAGGAGAGATGGTGGTGAGGGAGGAGAGGAGGGGAGATGGTGGTGAGGGAGGAGATGGTGGGGAGATGGTGGTGAGGGAGGAGAGGAGGGGAGATGGTGGTGAGGGAGGAGATGGTGGGGAGATGGTGGTGAGGGAGGAGAGGAGGGGAGATGGTGGTGAGGGAGGAGAGGAGGGGAGATGGTGGTGAGGGAGGAGAGGAGGGGAGATGGTGGTGAGGGAGGAGAGGAGGGGAGATGGTGGTGAGGGAGGAGATGGTGGGGAGATGGTGGTGAGGGAGGAGAGGAGGGGAGATGGTGGTGAGGGAGGAGAGGAGGTAAATCAAGTAGAACAGAGGAGTCTTTATAACACACACGCCTCCCTCCTTAAGGCCATCTAGGGACACTCCTATTTGATCCTGGGATCCTGGGTCAGCATGAGACACCTCTGGAGGGGGTCTGTCTGTGTGGAATATGGAGGTGTACTGGTGAAGTGGTGGTTGTGTGGCACAGAGAGAAACCATCTCTGATATTTAAACCTATGTATATTGTACATACACGCATACACACTCAGCACAGCACTGCCGGTCCAAAGAGCCTCTGAAAAAGGGTTAGGGTTAGGGTTAGCACTGCCGGTCCAAAGAGCCTCTGAAAGGGTTAGGGTTAGGGTTAGCACTGCCGGTCCAAAGAGCCTCTGAAAAAGTATTAGGGTTAGTACTGCCGGTCCAAAGAGCCTCTGAAAAAGGGTTAGGGTTAGTACTGCCGGTCCAAAGAGGCTCTGAAAGGGTTAGGGTTAGCACTGCCGGTCCAAAGAGCCTCTGAAAAAGTATTAGGGTTAGCACTGCCGGTCCAAAGAGCCTCTGAAAAAGGGTTAGGGTTAGTACTGCCGGTCCAAAGAGGCTCTGAAAGGGTTAGGGTTAGCACTGCCGGTCCAAATATCCTCTGAAAAAGGGTTAGGGTTAGCACTGCCGGTCCAAAGAGCATCTGAAAAAGCTCCCTGGAAATGACTTTTATTGCAAATGTGGCTCTTTAATCAGAAAACTGACTTTTTAAGAAACGCTTTGTTTCCACTCCAAAAAAGAGTCTAGTATTTCCCAAATGTTTCCTACTAGCTACTCCACCCCCCAAAAAACGTTCTTGGTCTGCAGAAAGAGAAGTGGCCAACAACAAAATCAAGTGTCAGCACTGTTGCAGAGCTGAGGTGGTTCCCACACGCTACCTGAGTCCTCAACCATTGAGTCAGCCTTTAAAGACAGACAGACATTGAGTCAGCCTTTAAAGACAGACAGACATTGAGTCAGCCTTTAAAGACAGACAGACCACTTCTATGGCTCCCTCAATGCAATGTGTTAACAGCTCAGACCCAGACCACTTCTATGGCTCCCTCAGCGCAATGTGTTAACAGCTCAGACCCAGACCACTTCTATGGCTCCCTCAGAAGAATGTATTAACAGCTCGGTCCAGACCAATCAAACACTTTCCCTTACTTCTTTAATGTTTCTCGCAATCTCCCATGAATTACTGTTCTGTGTAACTGGACAGGACCTGGACCTGCCGCTAGCTAGATTGGACCTAACGGGCCGGAATAACACTGAACAACAAAGACTAAATACTGAAGTTCTGTTCAAACATCAATATGATAAAGTGAGGAGGAGGACGTATATTCACACAGCAGGAAAAGAGAATGTCCTCAGTCTTCTCTCCAACACTGTTTTTGGGTTTCAACAGTTAAAAATATATTCTACATTATAAACTGGATGGTTCAAGCCCTGAATGCCGATTGGCTGAAAAATGTGGAATTTCAGACTGTATACCACAGGTACAGTGCATTCGGAAAGTTTTCAGACCTCTTGACTTTTTCCACATTTTTTACGTTACAGCCTTATTCTAAAATGGATTAAATAGTTTTCCCCTCATCAATCTAAACACAATACCCCATAATGACAAAGCAAAAACACATTTACATACAGTGGGGAGAACAAGTATTTGATACACTGCCGATTTGTGCAGGTTTTCCTACTTACAAAAATCCAGAAAATCACATTGTATGATTTTTAAATAATTAATTTGCATTTTATTGCATGACATAAGTATTTGATCACCTACCAACCAGTAAGAATTCCGGCTCTCACAGACCTGTTAGTTTTTCTTTAAGAAGCCCTCCTGTTCTCCACTCATTACCTGTATTAACTGCACCTGTTTGAACTCGTTACCTGTATAAAAGACACCTGTCCACACACTCAATCAAACAGACTCCACACACTCAATCAAACAGCTGTGTAAGGACATCAGGGATGAAATTGTAGGCCTGCACAAGGCTGGGATGGGCTACACGACAATAGGCAAGCAGCTTGGTGAGAAGGCAACAACTGTTGGCGCAATTATTAGAAAATGGAAGAAGTTCAAGATGACGGTCAATCTCCCTCGGTCTGGGGCACCATGCAAGATCCAACCTCGTGGGGCATCAATGATCATGAGGAAGGTGAGGGATCAGCCCAGAACTACATGGCAGGACCTGGTCAATGACCTGAAGAGAGCTGGGACCACAGTCTCAAAGAAAACCATTAGTAACACACTACGCCGTCATGGATTAAAATCCTGCAGCGCACGCAAGGTCCCCCTGCTCAAGCCAGCGCATGTCCAGGCCCGTCTGAAGTTTGCCAATGACCATCTGGATGATCCAGAGGAGGAATGGGAGAAGGTCATGTGGTCTGATGAGACAAAAATAGAGCTTTTTGGTCTAAACTCCACTCGCCGTGTTTGGAGTAAGAAGAAGGATGAGTACAACCCCAAGAACACCATCCCAACCGTGAAGCATGGAGTTGGAAACATGATTCTTTGGGGATGCTTTTCTGCAAAGGGGACAGGACGACTGTACCGTATTGAGGGGAGGATGGATGGGGCCATGTATCGCGAGATCTTGGCCAACAACCTCCTTCTCTCAGTAAGAGCATTGAAGATGGGTCGTGGCTGGGTCTTCCAGCATGACAACGACCCGAAACACACAGCCAGGGCAACTAAGGAGTGGCTCCGTAAGAAGCATCTCAAGGTCCTGGAGTGGCCTAGCCAGTCTCCAGACCTGAACCCAATAGAAAATCTTTGGAGGGAGCTGAAAGTCCGTATTGCCCAGCGACAGCCCCGAAACCTGAAGGATCTGGAGAAGGTCTGTATGGAGGAGTGGGCCAAAATCCCTGCTGCAGTGTGTGCAAACCTGGTCAAGAACTACAGGAAACGTATGATCTCTGTAATTGCAAACAAAGGTTTCTGTACCAAATATTAAGTTCTGCTTTTCTGATGTATCAAATACTTATGTCATGCAATAAAATGCAAATTAATTATTTAAAAATCATACAATGTGATTTTCTGGATTTTTGTTGTAGATTCCGTCACTCACAGTTGAAGTGTACCTATGATAAAAATTAGACTTCTACATGCTTTGTAAGTAGGAAAACCTGCAAAATCGGCAGTGTATCAAATACTAGTTCTCCCCACTGTAAGTATTCAGACCCTTTACTCAGTACTTTGTTGAAGCACCTTTGGCAGCAATTACAGCAATGAGTCTTCTTGGGTATGACGCTACAAGCTTGGCACACCTGTATTTGGGGAGTTTCTCCCATTCTTCACTGCAGATCCTCTCAAGCTCTGTCAGGTTGGATGGGGAGCATCGCTGCACAGATATTTTCAGGTCTTTCCAGAGATGTTGGATCAGGTTCAAGCTCTGGCTTTGCCACTCAAGGGCATTCAGAGACTTGTCCCAAAGCCACTCCAGCATTGTCTTGGCTGTGTGCTTAGGGTCGTTGTCCTGTTGGAAGGTGAACCTTCGCCCCAGTCTGAGGTCCTGAGCGCTATGGAGGAGGTTTTCATCAAGGACCTCTCTGTACTTTGCTCCGTTCATCTTTCCCTCGATCCTGACTAGTCTCCCAGTCCCTGCCGCTGAAAAACATCCCCACAGTATGATGCCGCCACCACCATGCTTCACCGTAGCGATGGTGCCAGGTTTCCTCCAGATGTGATGCTTGGCATTCAAGCCAAAGAATTCAATCTTGGATTCATCAGACCAGAGAATCTTGTCCTTTAGGTGCCTTTTAGCAAACTCCAAGCAGGCTGCCATGTGTGTTTTACTGAGGAGTGGCTTCGGTCTGTCCACTCTACCATAAAGGCCTGATTGGTGGAGTGCTGCAGAGATGGTTGTCCTTCTGGAAGGTTCTCGCATCTCCACAGAGGAACTCTAGAGCTCTGTCAGAGTGACCATCTGGTTCTTGGTCACCTCCCTGGCCAAGGCTCTTCTCCCCCGATTGCTCAGTTTGGCCAGACGGCCAGCTCTAGGAAGAGTCTTGGTGGTTCCAAACTTCTTCCATTTAATAATGATGGAGGCCACTGAGTTCTTGAGGACCTTCAATGCTGCAGAAATGTGTTGGTACCCTTCCCCAGATCTGTGCCTCGACACAATCCTGTCTCAAAGCTCTACAGACGATTCCTTCGACCTCATGGCTTGGTTTTTGCTCTGACATGCACTGTCACCTGTGGGACCTTATATACAGTACCAGTCAAAAGTTTAAACACACCTACTCATTCAACTTTTTATTTTATTTTTTATTTGTACTATTTTCTACATTGTAGAATAAAAGTGAAGACATCAAAACGATTAAATAACACATATGGAATCATGTAGTAACCAAAAAAGTGTTAATAATAATATACATATATTGTAGCAGTTTCAGGGGATGTGTGATGGATGACAGCTTTGCACACTCTTGGCATTCTCTCAACCAGCATCACCTGTAATGCTTTTCCAACAGTCTTGAAGGATTTCCCACATTTTGCTGAGCACTTGTTGACTGCTTTTCCTTCACTCTGCGTTCCAACTCATCCCAAACCATCTAAATTGGGTTGAGGTCAGGTGATTGTGGAGGCCAGGTCATCTGATGCAGCACTCCATCACTCTCCTTCTTGGTCAAATAGCCCTTACACAGCCTGGAGGTGTGTTGGGTCATTGTCCTGTTGAAAAACTGGGATGGCGTATAGCTGTAGAATGCTGTGGTAGCCATGCTGGTTAAGTGTGCCTTAAATTCTAAATAAATCACTTACAATGTCACCAGCAAAGCACCCCCACACCATCACACCTCCTCCTCCATGCTTCACAGTGGGAACCACACATGCTGAGATCATGTACTTAATAGTCAGTCAGAACTTGGTCAGCCCACAGATGGAGGACGAAGTTCCATTCTCCATTTACGTGTTCTGACATCTCCTCCCCCTCCCACAGTGCAGAGCTATGGTATTATATACAGCTGCAGAGCAGAGCCATGGTATTATATACAGCTGCAGAGCAGAGCCATGCTATTATATACAGCTACAGATCAGAGCTATGGTATTATATACAGCTGCAGAGCCATGCTATTATATACAGCTACAGAGCAGAGCTATGGTATTATATACAGCTGCAGAGCAGAGCTATGGTATTATATACAGCTACAGAGCAGAGCAATGGTATTATATACAGCTACAGATCAGAGCAGAGCTATGGTATTATATACAGCTACAGATCAGAGCTATGGTATTATATACAGCTGCAGAGCAGAGCTATGGTATTATATACAGCTACAGAGCAGAGCTATGGTATTATATACAGCTACAGATCAGAGCTATGGTATTATATACAGCTGCAGAGCAGAGCCATGGTATTATATTCAGCTGCAGAGCAGAGCCATGCTATTATATACAGCTACAGATCAGAGCTATGGTATTATATACAGCTGCAGAGCCATGCTATTATATACAGCTACAGAGCAGAGCTATGGTATTATATACAGCTGCAGAGCAGAGCTATGGTATTATATACAGCTACAGAGCAGAGCAATGGTATTATATACAGCTTCAGATCAGAGCAGAGCTATGGTATTATATACAGCTACAGATCAGAGCTATGGTATTATATACAGCTGCAGAGCAGAGCTATGGTATTATATACAGCTACAGAGCAGAGCAATGGTATTATATACAGCTTCAGATCAGAGCAGAGCTATGGTATTATATACAGCTACAGATCAGAGCTATGGTATTATATACAGCTGCAGAGCAGAGCTATGGTATTATATACAGCTACAGAGCAGAGCTATGGTATTATATACAGCTACAGATCAGAGCTATGGTATTATATACAGCTGCAGAGCAGAGCTATGGTATTATATACAGCTGCAGAGCAGAGCTATGGTATTATATACAGCTACAGAGCAGAGCTATGGTATTATATACAGCTACAGAGCAGAGCTAAGGTATTATATACAGCTACAGATCAGAGCTATGGTATTATATACAGCTGCAGAGCAGAGCTATGGTATTATATACAGCTACAGATCAGAGCAGAGCTATGGTATTATATACAGCTACAGATCAGAGCTATGGTATTATATACAGCTGCAGAGCAGAGCTATGGTATTATATACAGCTACAGAGCAGAGCCATGCTATTATATACAGCTACAGATCAGAGCAGAGCTATGGTATTATATACAGCTACAGAGCAGAGCCATGGTATTATATACAGCTACAGAGCAGAGCTATGGTATTATATACAGCTACAGAGCAGAGCTATGGTATTATATACAGCTACAGAGCAGAGCTATGGTATTATATACAGCTACAGATCAGAGCTATGGTATTATATACAGCTGCAGAGCAGAGCTATGGTATTGTATACAGCTACAGATCAGAGCAGAGCTATGGTATTATATACAGCTACAGATCAGAGCTATGGTATTATATACAGCTGCAGAGCAGAGCTATGGTATTATATACAGCTACAGAGCAGAGCCATGCTATTATATACAGCTACAGATCAGAGCAGAGCTATGGTATTATATACAGCTACAGATCAGAGCTATGGTATTATATACAGCTGCAGAGCAGACCATGCTATTATATACAGCTACAGAGCCGAGCTATGGTATTATATACACTGCAGAGCAGAGCTATGGTATTATATACAGCTGCAGAGCAGAGCTATGGTATTATATACAGCTACAGAGCAGAGCTATGGTATTATATACAGCTACAGAGCAGAGCTATGGTATTATATACAGCTACAGATCAGAACAGAGCCATGCTATTATATACAGCTACAGATCAGAGCAGAGCTATGGTATTATATACAGCTACAGATCAGAGCTATGGTATTATATATAGCTACAGATCAGAGCTATGGTATTATATACAGCTGCAGAGCAGAGCTATGGTATTATATACAGCTACAGAGCCGAGCTATGGTATTATATACACTGCAGAGCAGAGCTATGGTATTATATACAGCTGCAGAGCAGAGCTATGGTATTATATACAGCTACAGAGCAGAGCTATGGTATTATATACAGCTACAGAGCAGAGCTATGGTATTGTATACAGCTACAGATCAGAGCAGAGCTATGGTATTATATACAGCTACAGATCAGAGCTATGGTATTATATACAGCTGCAGAGCAGAGCTATGGTATTATATACAGCTACAGAGCAGAGCCATGCTATTATATACAGCTACAGATCAGAGCAGAGCTATGGTATTATATACAGCTACAGATCAGAGCTATGGTATTATATACAGCTGCAGAGCAGACCATGCTATTATATACAGCTACAGAGCCGAGCTATGGTATTATATACACTGCAGAGCAGAGCTATGGTATTATATACAGCTGCAGAGCAGAGCTATGGTATTATATACAGCTACAGAGCAGAGCTATGGTATTATATACAGCTACAGAGCAGAGCTATGGTATTATATACAGCTACAGATCAGAGCAGAGCCATGCTATTATATACAGCTACAGATCAGAGCAGAGCTATGGTATTATATACAGCTACAGATCAGAGCTATGGTATTATATATAGCTACAGATCAGAGCTATGGTATTATATACAGCTGCAGAGCAGAGCTATGGTATTATATACAGCTACAGAGCAGAGCTATGGTATTATATACAGCTACAGAGCAGAGCTATGGTATTATATACAGCTACAGATCAGAGCTATGGTATTATATACAGCTGCAGAGCAGAGCTATGGTATTATATACAGCTACAGATCAGAGCAGAGCTATGGTATTATATACAGCTACAGAGCAGAGCCATGGTATTATATACAGCTACAGAGCAGAGCTATGGTATTATATACAGCTACAGATCAGAGCAGAGCTATGGTATTATATACAGCTACAGATCAGAGCTATGGTATTATATACAGCTGCAGAGCAGAGCTATGGTATTATATACAGCTACAGAGCAGAGCTATGGTATTATATACAGCTACAGAGCAGAGCTATGGTATTATATACAGCTACAGATCAGAGCCGAGCTATGGTATTATATACACTGCAGATCAGAGCTATGGTATTATATACAGCTGCAGAGCAGAGCCATGGTATTATATACAGCTACATAATTTAATTGAGGATACCAATGGGATGGTATTATATAGCTACAGTAATACCATGAAAAGGTCACATATTGTGTAAAACATGGCCTTTTATAGCTTTTTTTCACTCCAGAATTCTTGTATTTCTATAGTTTTTCATACTGCCGCTCTATCTATCTATCTATCTATCTATCTATCTATCTATCTATCTATCTATCTATCTATCTATCTATCTATCTATCTATCTATCTATCTATCTATCTATCTATCTATCTATCTATCTATCTATCTATCTATCTATCTATCTATCTATCTATCTATCTATCTATCTATCTATCTATCTATCTATCTATCTATCTATCTATCTATCTATCTATCTATCTATCTATCTATCTATCTATCTATCTGAGGCGGAAACCCTCACATCCACCACTCTAAAGATGTCATTATTAGAGGGGGCTCCACCACTCTATTGACCTTCTTCTTTATATGAGTTCTGATCTCAGGTCATTAACCATCAGCATCTGCAGCACAGCAGTTACCCCAGTTTTGATCAGGGTCTAATTGACCAGTTGGTTGGAACCGAGCATTAACCAATTAATGGTTAATTAGATTAACTAACCTGTCCAACACCGCTTTCACTTCAGCTTCTAGAACCTTGCACCATTCCTCACCTTGTGTTCGGCCAACCAACACTCTTTCATCTCAGATGTCATATTGATTCAACTAGCCTGTCTGCCTCGTAGTGAGAGAGAGCAGAATGAAGCAAGGGGCTCGGCAGAGTGGACACAGAGAGAGCATTATACTCATGAAAAACCTGGACAAAAAAGGAGACTTGGAACTGCCCGTTGGTATCTGTTACCATGATCCCCTTCACAGGCTCGGAGAGAGAGGGAGAGAGGGGGGAGAGGGGGAGGGATATGGGGAGAGGGAGAGAGAGAGAGAGAGGGAGATGGGGAGAGGGAGAGAGAGAGGGAGATGGAGAGAGGGCTGAGAGGGGCTTGGCAGCGTTTCCGAGAGGGAAAGAGAATTCACCCCATAGTTGTGGCGCCAGGGTATCTGGGTATCTGGAAACAGGGACAGGAGAAGGTGAGGGAGGATGGGATGGTGATCAGGCCCAACATGGTGTCACTGTTCAATAACCTGTAGTTATTTCACATAGATTCACTAAGTGTAATGTCTCAGACAGTAGACTATTTAAATATATACAGTGGGAAGAACAAGTATTTGATACACTGCCGATTTTGCAGGTTTCCCCACTTACAAAGCATGTAGAAGTCTGTAATTTTTATCATAGGTACTCTTCAACTGTGAGTGACGGAATCTAAAACAAAAATCCAGAATATCACATTGTATGATTTTTAAGTAATTCATTTGCATTTTATTGCATGACATAAGTATTTGATACATCAGAAAAGAAGAACTTAATATTTGGTACAGAAACCTTTGTTTGCAGACATCATACGTTTCCTGTAGTTCTTGACCAGGTTTGCACACACTGCAGCAGGGATTTTGGCCCACTCCTCCATACAGACCTTCTCCAGATCCTTCAGGTTTCGGGGCTGTCGCTGGGCAATACGGACTTTCAGCTCCCTCCAAAGATTTTCTATTGGGTTCAGGTCTGGAGACTGGCTAGGCCACTCCAGGACCTTGAGATGCTTCTTACGGAGCCACTCCTTAGTTGCCCTGGCTGTGTGTTTCGGGTCGTTGTCATGCTGGAAGACCCAGCCACGACCCATCTTCAATGCTCTTACTGAGGGAAGGAGGTTGTTGGCCAAGATCTCGCGATACATGGCCCCATCCATCCTCCCCTCAATACGGTGCAGTCGTCCTGTCCCCTTTGCAGAAAAGCATCCCCAAAGAATGATGTTTCCACCTCCATGCTTCACGGTTGGGATGGTGTTCTTGGGGTTGTACTCATCACTCTTCTTCCTCCAAACACGGCGAGTGAAGTTTAGACCAAAAAGCTCTATTTTTGTCTCATCATACCACATGACCTTCTCCCATTCCTCCTCTGGATCATCCAGATGGTCATTGGCAAACGTCAGACGGGCCTGGACATCCGCTGTCTTGAGCAGGGGGACCTTGTGTGCGCTGCTATACAGGTAACGAGTTCAAACAGGTGCAGTTAATACAGGTAATGAGTGGAGAACAGGAGGGCTTCTTGAAGAAAAACTAACAGGTCTGTGAGAGCCGGAATTCTTACTGGTTGGTAGGTGATCAAATACTTATGTCATGCAATAAAATGCAAATTAATTATTTAAAAATCATACAATGTGATTTTCTGAATTTTTGTTTTAGATTCCGTATATACACTGGGAGCCAAAAGGTTTTTCTTTATTTGCACAATTTTCTACATTGTAGAATAATAGTGAAGACATCAAAACTATGACATAACACATATGGAATCATGTAGTAACCAAAAAAGTGTTAAACAAATCAAAATATATTTTATATTTGAGATAGCCACCTTTGCCTTGATGACAGCTTTGCACACTCTTGGCATTCTCTCAACCAGCTTCACCTGGAATGCTTTTCCATCAGTCTTGAAGGTGTTCCCACATATGCTGAGCACTTGTTGGATGATTTTCCTTCACTGCGGTCCGACTCATCCCAAACCAAACCATGTGTTGTGGGATACTGGTTGTGTATAGATGCTTACCGTCCCACCTGTGTTGTGGGATACTGGTTGTGTATAGGTGCTTACCGTCCTACCTGTGTTGTGGGATACTGGTTGTGTATAGGTGCTTACCGTCCTACCTGTGTTGTGGGATACTGGTTGTGTATAGATGTTACCGTCCCACCTGTGTTGTGGGATACTGGTTGTGTATAGGTGCTTACCGTCCTACCTGTGTTGTGGGATACTGGTTGTGTATAGGTGCTTACCGTCCTACCTGTGTTGTGGGATAGTGGTTGTGTATAGGTGCCTACCGTCCCACCTATGTTGTGGGATACTGGTTGTGTATAGGTGCTTACCGTCCCACCTGTGTTGTGGGATACTGGTTGTGTATAGATGTTACCTCCCACCTGTGTTGTGGGATACTGGTTGTGTATAGATGCTTACTGTCCTACCTGTGTTGTGGGATACTGGTTGTGTATAGGTGCTTACCGTCCCACCTGTGTTGTGGGATACTGGTTGTGTATAGATGTTTACCGTCCTACCTGTGTTGTGGGATACTGGTTGTGTATAGGTGCTTACCGTCCCACCTGTGTTGTGGGATACTGGTTGTGTATAGATGCTTACCGTCCTACCCGTCCTACTACTACAGAGCTGTGTCTTGGTCCGTTCCTACTACTACAGAGCTGTGTCTTGGTCCGTTCCTACTACTACAGAGCTGTGTCTTGGTCCGTTCCTACTACTACAGAGCTGTGTCTTGGTCCGTTCCTACTACTACAGAGCTGTGTCTTGGTCCGTTCCTACTACTACAGAGCTGTGTCTTGGTCCGTTCCTACTACTACAGAGCTGTGTCTTGGTCCGTTCCTACTACTACAGAGCTGTGTCTTGGTCCGTTCCTACTACTACAGAGCTGTGTCTTGGTCCGTTCCTACTACTACAGAGCTGTGTCTTGGTCCGTTCCTACTACTACAGAGCTGTGTCTTGGTCCGTTCCTACACCCAGCCGTGACCATGAAGGCCTGATTCACGCAGTCTCCTCTGAACAGTTGATGTTGAAAAGTGTCTGTTACTTGAACTCTGTGAAGCATTTATTTGGCTGCAATCTGAGGCTGGTAACTAATGAACTTATCCTCTGCAGCAGAGGAAACTCTGGGTCTTCCTTTCCTGTGGCGGTCCTCATGAGAGACAGTTTCATCATAGTGCTTGATGGTTTTTGCGACTGCATTTGAAGAAACGTTAAAAGTTCTTGAAATGTTCAGTATTGCTGACCTTCATGTCTTAAATGGACTGCCGTTTCTCTTTGTTTATTTGAGCTGTTCTTGCCATTATATGGATTTGGTCTTTTACCAAATATCTTCTGTATACCACCCCTACCTTGTCACAACACAAATGCATTAAGAAGGAAAGAAATTCCACAAATTAACTTTTAACACGGCACACCTGTTAATTGAAATACATTCCAGGTGACTACCTCATGAATCTGGTTGAGAGAATGCCATGAGTGTGCAAAGCTGTCATCAAGGCAAAGGGTGGCTAATTTTAATGCTTTTGTGGTTACTACATGATTCCATATGTGTTATTTCATAGTTTTGTAGACCATAACATAGGACCTTATTAACATATACTGTAGACCATAACATAGGTAATGAGGCGTTTCCATCAGGTTCTGTGAGCTGAGGCGTTTCCATCAGGTTCTGTGAGCTGAGGCGTTTCCATCAGGTTCTGTTCGTACGGTGTGGTCCCGGTCCACTAAACCACCTTTCTGAATAAACTGCCTCACAAGACTAAAAAGACTGTTTGACAAGAAAACTCTGTATAAAATAAAGGCCAAACTTTATGGGCCCGTGATCGTGACAAAACCTCCCCTGCACATGGTAACATAAAGCTGAAGGTAACATAAAGCTGTCTTTATCAGGAAGCTGAGCGTTTAGTGTTCCATGTGATGGCTGGTGGGGGGAGACTGTGTTTTCATTGGTAGAGGTCCACCAATCGTCTCTGAAGAACAAATAGATTTTTGATCCTTGTAAAAGAGGCAAGGAGGGAGCATTACTGTTCATATAGTCAGCACTGCAGGCAGGGGATTCTGGATCCTGAGGCAGGGTGGGCAGGTGGTCGCAGTATGGATGGAGAAGAGAGGGGGAGGAGGGGAGAGGAGAGGCTGCCTGGCTTGGTCCTCAGGCCGAACTACAGCTGAAATACAGTATATGGTCTGTTCCATCGCCACAGACAGACAGCCAAGACAGAATAAAGACAGAGAATACATTTGTGAATAAGTGTCTCCTTTATCTTAGTGTGTTTGGTGAACAGTCAGTGTGTTTGGTGAACAGTCAGTGTGTTTGGTGAACAGTCAGTGTGTTTGGTGAATAAGTGTCTACATCTGCATTGCTTGCTGTTTGGGGTTTTAGGCTGGGTTTCTATATAGCACTTTGTGACATCGGCTGAAAATAAAAATACATTTTAATGATTGATTGTTTAGATTGCTCCTGACCTCAGGACAACGATCTCACTGTAAATGTGATTGCAGACGGGCTGCTCCAAATATCTCACTGTAAATGTGATTGCAGATGGGTTGCTCCAAATATCTCACTGTAAAAGTGATTGCAGACGGGTTGCTCCAACTATCTCACTGTGAAAGTGATTGCAGACGGGTTGCTCCAACTATCTTCCTGTGAAAGTGATTGCAGACGGGTTGCTCCAAATATCTTCCTGTGAAAGTGATTGCAGACGGGTTGCTCCAAATATCTCACTGTAAAAGTGATTGCAGACGGGTTGCTCCAAATATCTCACTGTAAAAGTGATTGCAGACGGGTTGCTCCAACTATCTCACTGTGAAAGTGATTGCAGACGGGTTGCTCCAAATATCTCCCTGTGAAAGTGATTGCAGACGGGCTGCTCCAACTATCTTCCTGTGAAAGTGATTGCAGACGGGCTGCTCCAACTATCTCCCTGTGAAAGTGATTGCAGACGGGTTGCTCCAAATATCTCCCCGTGAAAGTGATTGCAGACGGGTTGCTCCATGTGTTCTCCCTGTGAAGGTGATTGCAGACGGGTTGCTCCATGTGTTCTCTCAGTGGGCCAGCAGTGTACTGTAGAAGACGGGTTGCTCCATGTGTTCTCTCAGTGGGCCAGCAGTGTACTGTAGAAGACGGGTTGCTCCATGTGTTCTCTCAGTGGGCCAGCAGTGTACTGTAGAAGACGGGTTGCTCCATGTGTTCTCTCAGTGGGCCAGCAGTGTACTGTAGAAGACGGGTTGCTCCATGTGTTCTCTCAGTGGGCCAGCAGTGTACTGTAGAAGACGGGTTGCTCCATGTGTTCTCTCAGTGGGCCAGCAGTGTACTGTAGAAGACGGGTTGCTCCATGTGTTCTCTCAGTGGGCCAGCAGTGTACTGTAGAAGACGGGTTGCTCCATGTGTTCTCTCAGTGGGCCAGCAGTGTACTGTAGAAGACGGGTTGCTCCATGTGTTCTCTCAGTGGGCCAGCAGTGTACTGTAGAAGACGGGTTGCTCCATGTGTTCTCTCAGTGGGCCAGCAGTGTACTGTAGAAGCACCAGTAGATAAGGACACAGCAGCTGTAATCAATGTATCTTCAGCCTTGTGTCCCAAATGGAGTCCAATGGGCCCTGGTCTAAAGTAGTGCACTACATAGGGAATAGGGTGCCAAACCCTGATGGGTTTTATTGATAATCTGTGTCAGTTATCCAGAAGGTGATTGGGGACAGCTTTCTCCGATTAGTGTGAGAGATGTTTCTGGTTGGTGAGAATCAGACAGCCTCTTCAGCATCAGTTACAGGTTCACCTGACAAAGAGGCCGTCTGTTACCCCCGCATCTTGTCAAAACAACAACAAACAAAGCAAATAGATTCCAAACAGAAAGGCATCTGGGCTGACAAAGGAAAACATATTTTGACTTCAATATCAGTGTCATGCGTCCAGTTTGCTCTCTCTGTGTGCTGTGTTGCAGTGCTGCGTAGTCTGTGAACTTTCCAACATGTTTTCAATAGCGCTCAGCGGTTTGCCATGCGTTGCCTCTAGACAGTCCTGATGTTGCAGTGTCACAAAGGGCTCCATTCTACCAAACCTGACCACATGTAAAATCACATCAGAGGGAAGCTGTTGCTTCGATGCTTCGAGTGTTTGAAGCTAATGAGAAATAAACTCAGAGGCTGCGTTCCAAATGGTACCCTATTCCCTATAAAGTGCACTACTTAGACAGGTGAAACAGATCATGGCTCCATTTGGGATGGAGCCAGAGTTAGAGTCTGTACTCCCTGCTAGCTAGACAATACAACCTCTGTCTGCCTGTGGGAGCTCCTCTCATCTCTGCAGTGGGCTTCATTTAAACACGGTCTTCCTGTGACTCTACTTATATAACATATTGAGAGATATCAATATCTACCATACTCTACTGTCTATAGAGATATCAATATCTACCATACTCTACTGTCTATAGAGATATCAATATCTACCATACTCTACTGTCTATAGAGATATCAATATCTACCATACTCTACTGTATAGAGATATCAATATCTACCATACTCTACTGTATAGAGATATCAATATCTACCATACTCTACTGTCTATAGAGATATCAATATCTACCATACTCTACTGTCTATAGAGATATCAATATCTACCATACTCTACTGTCTATAGAGATATCAATATCTACCATACTCTACTGTCTATAGAGATATCAATATCTACCATACTCTACTGTCTATAGAGATATCAATATCTACCATACTCTACTGTCTATAGAGATATCAATATCTACCATACTCTACTGTCTATAGAGATATCAATATCTACCATACTCTACTGTCTATAGAGATATCAATATCTACCATACTCTACTGTCTATAGAGATATCAATATCTACCATACTCTACTGTCTATAGAGATATCAATATCTACCATACTCTACTGTATAGAGATATCAATATCTACCATACTCTACTGTATAGAGATATCAATATCTACCATACTCTACTGTCTATAGAGATATCAATATCTACCATACTCTACTGTCTATAGAGATATCAATATCTACCATACTCTACTGTCTATAGAGATATCAATATCTACCATACTCTACTGTCTATAGAGATATCAATATCTACCATACTCTACTGTCTATAGAGATATCAATATCTACCATACTCTACTGTCTATAGAGATATCAATATCTACCATACTCTGCTGTCTATAGAGACATCAATATCTACCATACTCTACTGTCTATAGAGATATCAATATCTACCATACTCTACTGTCTATAGAGATATCAATATCTACCATACTCTACTGTCTATAGAGATATCAATATCTACCATACTCTACTGTATAGAGATATCAATATCTACCATACTCTACTGTCTATAGAGATATCAATATCTACCATACATTACTGTATAGAGATATCAATATCTACCATACTTTACTGTATAGAGATATCAATATCTACCATATTCTGCTGTCTATAGAGATATCAATATCTACCATACACTACTGTATAGAGATATCAATATCTAACATACTCTGTCGTATAGAGAGATAACAATATCTAACATACTCTGTCGTATAGAGAGATTTCAATATCAAGAACCACCCAGTTTATAATTACAAATAATTTGTAGACTGCAAAATGACTACAAGAAGTCCAAACAGATGTCATGTTTGACTGAAAAATGTCAAACCTTGCTTACATTTGTATATGATCATGTGTCTATTATGCGTGGGAATACTTGGGAACCAGTTCTTCAATTAAAGTCACTTGGAGCTCCTTTGCTGGTGTTTTTTCAGTATTTTATGTCCAACAATGAACATGAAAAAAATATATATATATATTTTATTTTTGCTCAGAAAACCTGGTGGGCCAAAAAAAACTACAGCGGGCCAAATTCGGCCCGGGGGCCACCATTTGGGGAACCTTGAATTATACCTTCTCATTGCACTCACTGTACTCTTAATATGTAGGATAATTATTGCCTTATGGTGAGGGTAGCCGAGTTGCAATCGTTAGGTAAGGGCAGTTTAAGTGTAGGAAAAGATGAAACAGCGTCTGTGTCACCAGTAAGTACAGATAGTAGTGTTAATACCACTGCACAGTCCTGGACAACACCATCCTCTGTAGTGGAGGAAGGAAGTGTCCTCCTGGAGATCACTGCACCATCCTCTGTAGTGGAGGAAGGATGGGTCCTCCTGGAGATCACTGCAGCATCCTCTGTAGTGGAGGAAGGATGGGTCCTCCTGGAGATCACTGCAGCATCCTCTGTAGTGGAGGAAGGATGGGTCCTCCTGGAGATCACTGCAGCATCCTCTGTAGTGGAGGAAGGATGGGTCCTCCTGGAGATCACTGCAGCATCCTCTGTAGTGGAGGAAGGATGGGTCCTCCTGGAGATCACTGCAGCATCCTCTGTAGTGAAGGAAGGAAGTGTCCTGCTGGAGATCACTGCAGCATCCTCTGTAGTGGAGGAAGGATGGGTCCTCCTGGAGATCACTGCAGCATCCTCTGTAGTGGAGGAAGGATGGGTCCTCCTGGAGATCACTGCAGCATCCTCTGTAGTGAAGGAAGGAAGTGTCCTCCTGGAGATCACTGTCCTCCTGCACTGTAGTGGAGGAAGGATGGGTCCACGTGCGTATACACACACACACACACACACACACACACACACACACACACACACACACACACACACACACACACACACACACACACAGACACACAGACACACAGACACACAGACACAAATATACACAAAAGACACACACAGACACACATACACACACATACACACATATACACACATACACACACATACACACATATACACACATATACACACACACACACACAGAGACACACACACACACAGACACACAGACACACACACACACACACACACACACACACACACACACACACACACACACACACACACACACACAGAGACACACACACACACACACACACAGACACACACACAAACAGACACATATACACACATATACATACACACACACACACACACACACACACACACACACACACACACACACACACACACACACACACACACACACACACACACACACACACACACACACACATTATTTCTTTGAATAGTCTGCCTTTCAACTTTGGACTGGCCCACAGAACAGAACCATTACCAGTGAAATCAAGGATATCCTGGGCCTGCCTGCCTCTGCCTCTACTGCATTGGCCTGCCAAACTCCACCATGTGTTTTCCCTTCCAAGGACCAGTGCTTTTTGCACATCCCTGGACACTTGGAAAACCTGGTCCTCCGTGTGAAGAGATGCCTGGAGAGATGCGGTGTTCCAGGGTTCATCTTGGAGCTGATGCACTGATCTCCTGCCTGAGGCTTTAGCTCAGCAGGCGAACACAGCTTGTAATGTCAGGAAAACAAAAACCAACAGGACATAAAAAGACAGCTAACCCCCTAACAACATGATGAACGGGCAGCAGAGGGATCCTTGGTGTTAATATACTTGTATTAAAAAGACAGCTAACCCTGTAACAACACGCAGAGCAAAGAGATGATTGGCCAGGCTGTTCCAGAGGGAAAGGGAGTCATGCACGTCCACATGGGAGCTTTGACTTGTTGTTGGAAACAGGGAAACATATTTGGTAAAAAATAACATTTCAAAAAATGAAATTATTGCATTTTATTTTTTGTGGATGTCGGCCCTTTGGAATCAATCTCAAAGAGCTTCAAGGCCAGATGTCAGGGAAGCTAATGGTCTGTGTCTCATTGCCTGTCCAAGGATTAATAATACTTCCATCTCTCCTTCTGTCCATCCCAGTACAAGGATTAAAAATTCCCTTCCGGGCATCCGAGTGGCGCAGCGATCCCGGGCTGTATCACAACCGGCCGTGATTGGGAGTCCCATAGGTCGGTGCACAATTAGCCCAGCGTCGTCTGGGTTAGCGGAGGGTTTGGCCGGGGGGGCTTTGCTTGGCTCATTTCGCTCTAGCGACTACTTGTGGCGGGCCGGGCGCCTGCAGTCGTCAGGTGAACGGGTTAAGCGGGCAGGTTTCAGAGGACACATGACTCGACCTTCACCTCCTGAGCATTGTGGAGTTGCAGCGATGAGACAATATCGAAATTGGGGAGAAAAAGGTGGTAAAATGCAAAATAATGTAATATATACTCACCTGCCACTTCATTACAACTGCTCGTTAACGCACATATCTAATCAGCCAATCACGTGGCAGCAACTCAATGGTCATGACGATCTGCTGAAGTTCAAACCAAGCATCAGAGCGGGGAAGAAAGGTGATTTAAGTGTCTTTGAACGTGGCATGGTTGTTGGTGCCAGACGGGCTGGTTGGAGTATTTCAGAAAGTGCTGATCTACTGGGATTTTACCTCACAACCATCTCTAGGGTTCACAGAGAATGTGTGAGCGGCAGTTCTCTGGGAGAACATGCCTTGTTGATGTCAGAGGTCAGAGGAGAATGGCCAGACTGGTTCGATCTGATAGAAAGGCCACAGTAACTCAAATAACCACTTGTTACAACCAAGGTATGCAGAAGAGCATCTCTGAACGCACAACACGTCCAACCTTGAAGCAGATGGCCTACAGCAGCAGAAGACCACACTGGGTGCCACTCCTGTCAGCTAAGAACAGGAAACTGAGGCTACAATTTGCACGTCCCACCAAAACTGGACAATAGAAGATTGGAAAAACGTTGCCTGGTCTGATGAGTCCCGATTTCTGCTGCAACATTCAGATGGTAGTAAACCATCTGTTTGGCGTAAACAACATGAAAGCATGGATCCATCCTGCCTTGTATCAACGGTTCAGGCTGGTTGTGGTGGTGTAATGGTGTGGGGGATATTTTCCTGGCACACTGTGGGCTCCTTAGTACCAATTGAGCATGGTTTAAACGCCACAGCCTACCTGAGTATTGTTGCTGACCGTGTCCATCCCTTTATGACCACAGTGTACCCATCTTCTAATGGCTACTTCCAGCAGGATAACGCTCCATGTCACAAAGCTCACATCCTCTCAGACTGGTTTCTTGAACATGACAATGAGTTCACTGCACTCAAATGGCCTCCACAGTCAACAGATCTCAATCCAATAGAGCACCTTTGGGATGTGGTGGAACGGGAGATTCACATCATGGATGTGGTGGAACGGGAGATTCACATCATGGATGTGGTGGAACGGGAGATTCACATCATGGATGTGGTGGAACGGGAGATTCACATCATGGATGTGGTGGAACGGAAGATTCACATCATGGATGTAGTGGAACGGGAGATTCACATCATGGATGTGGTGGAACGGGAGATTCACATCATGGATGTGGTGGAACGGGAGATTCACATCATGGATGTGGTGGAACGGGAGATTCACATCATGGATGTGGTGGAACGGGAGATTCACATCATGGATGTGGTGGAACGGGAGATTCACATCATGGATGTGGTGGAACGGAAGATTCACATCATGGATGTAGTGGAACGGGAGATTCACATCATGGATGTGGTGGAACGGGAGATTCACATCATGGATGTGGTGGAACGGGAGATTCACATCATGGATGTAGTGGAACGGGAGATTCACATCATGGATGTGGTGGAACGGGAGATTCACATCATGGATGTGGTGGAACGGGAGATTCACATCATGGATGTGGTGGAACGGGAGATTCACATCATGGATGTGGTGGAACGGGAGATTCACATCATGGATGTAGTGGAACGGGAGATTCACATCATGGATGTTCAGCCGACAAATCTGCAGCAACTGATGTTATAATGTCAATATGGAAAAGGTCTTGGTTGCTTTTCGCATGATGTCGAGCAAAGAGCCACTGAGTTTGAAGGTAGGCCTTGAAATACATCCACAGGTACACCTCCAATTGACTCAAATGATGTCAATTAGCCTATCAGAAGCTTCTAAAGCCATGACATCATTTTCTGGAATTTTCCAAGCTGTTTAAAGGCACAGTCAACTTAGTGTATGTAAACTTCTGTCCCAGTGGAATTGTGATATAGTGAATTATAAGTGAAATAATCTGTCTGTAAACAATTGTTGGAAGAATTACTTGTGTCATGCACAAAGTAGACGTCCTAACCGACTTGACAAAACTATAGTTTGTTAACATGAAATCTGTGGAGTGGCTGAAAAATGAGTTTTAATGACTTCAACCTAAGTGTATGTAAACTTCTGACTTGGTTGAAGTGTAGCAATGGTCCAATGTGTTAACCCCATGAGTACGACAGTCAATGTGCTGATATATAATTTTGTGAGTCTTATCCTCAGATTTGTTAAAATCCCCAGCTACAATAAAGGCAGCCTCAGTCTTATCCTCAGATTTGTTAAAATCCCCAGCAACAATAAAGGCAGCCTCAGTCTTATCCTCAGATTTGTTAAAATCCCCAGCTACAATAAAGGCAGCCTCAGTCTTATCCTCAGACTCTGTGGTTCACAGTTTGCATTTATTTTTTTATTTTTTATATTTAACCTTTATTTATTGTCAGTTAAGAACACATTTTTATTTACAATGACGGCCTATCCTGGTCGACGCTGGGCCAATTATGCCCCGCCCCATGGGACTCCCAATCACAGCCAGATGTGATACAGCCTGGATTCAAACCAGGGACTGTAGTGACGCCTCTTGAACTAGATGCAGTGTCTTAGACCACTGCGCCACTCGGGAGCCCAAAGGGCTGAAGTACAGAACATTTCCAGAAAGCCATGTTTCTGTGAAGCAGAGTATGTTACAGTCACTAGTGTCTCGCTGAAAGCAACTCTCGCCCTGAGCTCATCAACCTTGGTTTCCAGAGATTGAACATTAGCGAGTAAAATACTCGGGAGCAGTGGGTGGTGTGCATGCTTCCTGAGTCGGACCAGGAGGCCGCCCCGAGTACCTCTTCTCCGCCGGCGTTGTTGTTTTGGGTCGGCATCTGGGATAAGTTCAGTTGCACTTGGGAGAACGAACAAAGGATCTGCTCCGGGGAAGTCGTAATCCTGGTTCAGGTGAGTTACCGGCGCTCTAATATCCAATAGTTCTTCCCGGCTGTATGTAACGACACAAAACAATTCCTGAGCTAATAACGTTAAAAAAACCCTTCAAAATCATAAACAATCAAAATACTGCAGAGTTTCTTAGGAATAAAGGAGCCATCTTGATCGGGGCTCTTGTGTTTTATGTTAAGAAGGTAGCGATTTATAATGGATTCTTTATGAAATTTCCCCCCCGGGGGATCAATAAAGTATCTATCTATCTATCTATCTATCTATCTATCTATCTATCTATCTATCTATCTATCTATCTATCTATCTATCTATCTATCTATCTATCTATCTATCTATCTATCTATCTATCTATCTATCTATCTATCTATCTATCTATCTATCTATCTATCTATCTATCTATCTATCTATCTATCTATCTATCTATCTATCTATCTATCTATCTATCTATCTATCTATCTATCTATCTATCTATCTATCTACTGTTGTATCAATATGTTTTGACCATGACAGTTTACAATCCAGAGTTACTCCAAGCAGGTTAGTCACCTCAACTTGATCAATTTACACATTATTTATTACAAGATGTAGTTGAGGTTTAGGGTTTAGGGTTTGGATAATGATTTGTCCCAAATACAATGCTTTAAGGTTTTGAAATATTTAGGACTAAATTATTCCTTGCCACCCATTCTGAAACTAACTGCAGCTCTTTGTTAAGTGTTGCAGTCATTTCAGTTGCTGTAGTAGCTGATGTGTATAGTGTTGAGTCATCCACATACATGGACACAAAGCCTGTGGCATGTCGTTAGTAAAGATTGAAAAAAATGAGGGGCCTAGACAGCTGCCCTGGGGAATTCCTGATTCTACCTGGATAATGTTGGAGAGGCTTCCATTAAAGAACACCCTCTGTGTTCTGTTAGACAGGTAACGCTTTATCCACATTATAGCAAGGGGTGTAAAGCCATAACACATACGTTTTCCAGCAGCAGACTATGATCGATAATGTCAGCAGCCGCACTGAAGTTGAACAAAACAGCACATAATCCTATGGATTAAAAACACACCCTATCCCCATCCTCCTTCTCTCCATCCCTCCTTCTCTCCATCCCTCCATCGTTCCTTCTTTTCTAGAATGTTGTCTATTATTTATGGGCTGGCCGGTGTTACACATTCCATTTGGGCCACAGGATTCTTTACCCAGAATTCCCTGCACTGTAAGCAGTCACCACACCTGAAGCACATCCATCATCATTTGCATGCAATTCTTCCTCCATGCGTTGGATTATAAATCTGTTCCTGCAGAACGTCAAAGCCAAGATTCCATGGATTACTTCAGTATGTGAGAAGTTATAGCTTGGATTTATCCTTCATAATGTTGCTTAGAACTCCCCACAATGGAACCAACAATCGTCTTCCATCTTTATGAATTAGTAGGTGTTTAATGCCAATGTGGAATGCTCTGAAAATATACTGTTACAATCAAAACTTTACATTGTTTAGAGCTACATACATGTATGTGCTGCAGGGGAAATCAGACAACATTTAACTCAGAGATAACTTCTGTCTCCTGCCTCCTGTGTCTGTGGGGAGTCTGCCTCTACCTAAGTACCTCTCCTCTGGTGTTGGGGTGGAAGGCACTTGCATGGTGGGCTTGGCTGAGGCCTGGCTCTCTGCAAACACACTGGGCTGGGTAGTGGAAGTTAGTTCTCCTCCTTGTGGTGTTGTTGGAGAGACCTGGAGCTGAGGGAAGCTGACTGGAGCTAAGAGGAGCTGAGGGAAGCTGACTGTAGCTGAGGGGAGCTGAGAGGAGCTAAGGGGAGCTGAGTGAAGCTGACTGGAGGTGAGGGGAGCTGAAAGGAGCTAAGGGAAGCTGATGGAAGCTGACTGGAGGTGAGGGGAGCTGAGAAGAGCTGAGGGGAGCTGAAGGGAGCTGAGTGGTCCATGGCCGCCCATTCACTGGGGTCAGGGTTCAAACACAGCATTGCACCGAGCGAAGAAGTTATACGTTAATCATTGCAGCCATTACGTTCTCTGTAAAAGTCTGGGATGTTGGTTTAGAGATGGAAAGGTAAATGTTGTGAGAATGACAACAGACAGTCAAGTGCTGCCGTTAATCCCATCAGTGTGCGTGGAGAGTGTGTGTGAAGTGTGTGTACTCAGTGTGGAAGTGTGTGTGTACTTAGCATAGAAGTGTGTGTTGACGCAGTAGATTGGCCTGAATTATTCAATTTGTCCGTTTTGAGAACGTTGTTTGGATAGCTAATTTGTGGAGGACATTTTCCACAGAGAGAAGACAGAACCACTACTTCAGAATCTGGAGAGAAGACAGACAGAACCACTACTTCAGAATCTGGAGAGAAGACAGACAGAACCACTACTTCAGAATATGGAGAGAAGACAGACAGAACCACTACTTCAGAATCTGGAGAGAAGACAGACAGAACCACTACTTCAGAATATGGAGAGAAGACAGACAGAACCACTACTTCAGAATATGGATTTGAGTTCCAGAAAATGTTGTAGGCAAAATGAACCAGATCATCTAGAAGGGGAGGAGGAGGATGAGGAGAGGAGGAATAGAGGAGGAAGAAGGGGGAGGAGGAGAGGAGAGGATTCAGTCTGTAAAAACAAATCACTTAGAATGTGAATTTTCCTCTCCCAGGAGTAATTTGCAGTCTTTTCCTCTAAGGGTGAATTAACCTAACAAGGCTTATGGAGGAACAGCTGAATTATAAAGACCTTGGCATCCATCATCATGTTAGTTTTATGGAGGAACAGCTGAAATATATATATATATTTATTTTTATTTAACCTTTATTTAACTAGGCAAGTCAGTTAAGAACAAATTCTCATTTACAATGACGGCCTACCTACAGGGTCAGCCCCTGGCGCAAATTAGGGACTAAGCACAAACCCCTGTGGGGCCCCTGTGTTAAGGGTCAGTGTGGTTTAGGTGATGTTGCCTACCCTCACCACCTGGGGTCGGCTAGTCAGGAAGTCCAGGATCCAATTGCAGAGGGAGGTGTTCAGACACAGAGTCCAAAGCTTGGTGATGAGTTTGGAGGGTACCATGGTGTTGAACGCTGAGCTGTAGTCAATGAACAGCATTCTTACAGAGATATTCCTCTTAACTAAGTGGGTGAGGGCAGTGTGGAGAGCAATTGAGATTGCGTCATCTACAGTGCATTCAGAAAGTATTCAGACCCCTTCACTTTTTCACATGTTGTTACGTTACAGCCTGGAAGGGTACCAAAAAATGTCTGCAGCATTGAAGATCCCTAAGATCACAGTGACCTCAATCATTCTTAAATGGAAGAAGTTTGGAACCACCAAGACTCTTCCTAGAGCTGGCCGCCTAGCCAAACTGAGCAATCGGGGGAGAAGGACCTTAGTCAGGGAGGTGACTAAGAACCCGATGGTCACTCTGACAGAGCTCGAGTCTTCTTGGGTATGACGCCAGAGTTCCTCTCCACAGAGGAACTCTGGCGTCATACCCAAGAAGACTCGAGGCTGTAATCACTGCCAAAGGTGCTTCAACAAAGTCAACTTAGTGTATGTAAACTTCTGACCCACTGGAATTGTGATATAGTGAATTATAAGTGAAATAATCTGTCTGTAAACAATTGTTGGAAGAATTACTTGTCATGCACAAAGTAGATGTCCTAACCGACTTGCCACAACTATAGTTTGTTTACATGAAATCTGTGGAGTGGTTGAAAAATGAGTTTTAATGACTTCAACCTAAGTGTATGTAAACTTCCGACCTCAACTGTATATACTTGTCTCCTGTGCGAAACGGCATGTCCCCAGGACATTTACAGTATTACATCGTGCCCAAACAACATTACAGTCATTAACCATCAGGGGGAGCTCTTTCAAGACAACAACATTACAGTCATTACCATCAGGGGGAGCTCTTTCAAGACAACAACATTACCGTCATTAACCAGCAGGGGAGCTCTTTCAAGACAACAACATTACCGTCATTAACCAGCAGGGGAGCTCTTTCAAGACAACAACATCACATACAGTCGTGGCCAAAAGTTTGGAGAATGACATTGGCCTCCACAAAGTTTGCTGCTTCAGTGTTCTTAGATCTTTATGTCAGTAGTTACTATGGTACACTGAAGTATAATTACAAGTATTCCATAAGTGTCAAAGGCTTTCATTGACAATGACATTCAGTTTATGCAAAGAGTCAATATTTGCAGTGTTGACCCTTCTTTTTCAAGACCTCTGCAATCCGCCCTGGCATGCTGTCAATTAACTTCTGGGCAACTTCTTGCATAATCAATGCTTGGAGTTTGTCAGAAGTTGTGGGTTTTTGTTTGTCCACCCGCCTCTTGAGGATCGACCACAAGTTCTCATTGGGATTAAGGTCTGGGGAGTTTCCTGGCCATGGACCCAAAATGTTGATGTTTTGTTCCCCGAGCCACTTAGTTATCACTTTTGCCTTATGGCAAGGTGCTCCATCATGCTGGAAAAGGCATTGGTCGTCACCAAACTGTTCTTGGATGGCTGGGAGAAGTTGCTGTGTTCTTAGGCAAAATTGTGAGTGAGCCCGCTCCCTTGGCTGAGAAGCAACTGCACACATGAATGGTCTGAGGATGCTTTACTGTTGGCATGACACAGGACTGAATTCTCCGGACAAGGTGTTTTCCGGATGGCCCAAACAATCGTAAAGGGGATTTATCAGAGAAAATGACTCTACCCCAGTCCTCAGCAGTCCAATCCCTGTACCTTTTGCAGAATATCAGTGGCTTCTTTGCTGCCCTTCTTGACACCAGGCCATCCTCCAAAAGTCTTCTCCTCACTGTGCGTGCAGATGCACTCACACCTGCCTGCTGCCATTCCTGAGCAAGCTCTGCACTGGTGGTGCCCGATCCTTCAGCTGAAGTAACTTTAGGAGACGGTCCTGGCGCTTGCTGGACTTTCTTGGGCGCCCTGACGCCTTCTTCACAACAATTGAACCTCTCTCCTTGGAGTTCTTGATGATCCGATAAATGGTTGATTTAGGTGCAATCTTACCAGCAGCAATATCCTTGCCTGTGAAGCCCTTTTTGTGCAGGTAACCATGGTTGACAGAGGAAGAACAATGACTTCAAGCATCACCTTCCTTTTAAAGCTTCCAGTCTGTTATTCTGACTCAATCAGCATGACAGAGTGATCTCCAGCCTTGTCCTCATCAACACTCTCACCTGTGTTAACGAGATCACTGACATGATGACAGCTGGTTCTTTTTTGGCAGGGCTGAAATGCAGTGGAAATGTTTTTGGGGGATTAAGTTCATTTTCATGGCAAAGAGGGACTTTGCAATTAATTGCAATTCATCTGATCACTCTTCATGACATTCTGGAGTATATGCCATCATCAACACTGAGGCAGCAAACTTTGTGGAGACCAATACTTGTGTCACTCAAAAGTTTTGACTCTTGAACTCCCGCTATACCTTCATGTCTAACCCTCCCTCCCTCCCTCCCTCCCTCCCTCCCTCCCTCCCTCCCTCCCTCCCTCTCTGTCCCATCAGACCACAATCCAGTATGAACTCATAGTAGGACCTCTCACACTGACAGATCCTCTCTGTCACTCAGAACCTCACTATCTACACTTTCTGTTCCTGTCAGAACTACAGCACTTCCTGTTTTCTGTTTGGGCCTAATCAATGGGTCTGTACGACGGCTGTACATGCTACATCACCCACACAAACACGCACACACACACACACAGACACACACACACACACACACACACACACACACACACACACACACACACACACACACACACACACACACACACACACACACACAGTGTCCACAGAGGGGTGTGTCATGTCATCTGTCACCACTGATGTTGTAATCACAGTGATAACAGATAGGATACTCAAGAGTTAGATATAATCCTGTAATAAAGACTAAAAACTACAAAACTGGATTAGATTGACATTTTAATCATTTAGCAGATGCCTTAATCCAGAGTGAAACAACCACGTACCACAGTCATAGTAAGTACATTTCTCCTCAATAAAGTAGCTTTCAGCAATTATAGACAGAATGGTATTATGTCATTATTCAGTTAAGGAGGAAACCGACTCTTAGGCTACTTTTCTAATGCTGTAAAATGTATTGAATGTTGAAAATTCAACCAGACTACAAGAACATTCTGAAACATTACATGACACTCAAATGTTATGTAATGAGAGCCATGTAACATATAACATCAGCATTCATATGTCCCATATGTCACGCGTGTTCCGAACCACTCACACCACACATCAGGAATTGGTGGGATTTGTTGTAGAATGTTCAATTCAAAAAGTATTTATTCAATTTAAAGCAAGCTGGTACAGTAACTGTTACGGTATGTATTTTCACTGTAGGTCTGCTGGCATCGCCTGGCTGCTCTGAGATCTTTCTCTCCAGAAGTCTTCAGTCAGTGTGGCTCTGCGGCCTTTTAACACGCTAAGGTTACATCATATCCTCCAACAGGGGACGGGGAACACACTAAATACAGGGTCTGAGAGGGACAGGAAGCAGACAGCCATTGTGTATTGGTTCTATCTGTTACTATGTGTGTTACATTGTTCAGGTAGAAAATGCCTATACAATGTAAATCTATAGATATTTTAAAGAAGGAAAGCAGATAACCGTTCAAGCAGGTTCCGCTGTTTCCTGGGTAACATGGTGGTGGGCGTGGAGAGGAGGCGGAACCCAGCAGGAGACTGGTGGCTCATGATGCTTCATCCACCAGAACCGGGACAACGACCATCTCAGGACGGCTAAACATAGAGACAAACCGAGCCTGGCGGATGTTTCTAACTGAAATATCCTGTTGTTTCTCAGCATGGTGTCTAGGGCTGCAAGCAGACAACAACCACTTATCTTTATTTACTTACAATTATATCTGGATGCACTGGAAGGCTGCTGAGAGAGGGAAGACGTACTAAATATTGCAACCCTCCACAGATCTCAGGTCTTTACAGGAAGTTGTCTTGCCTTTAACTGGGGCATCACTGTAACCTGGGGTATAAGTCCTGAGTACCTAGTCAATGGAACCTAGTCCCTGGTTTCACCAATTGACCACCAGGGTGAAATAGGTGTAGGCCTACATATAGTGTTTGTTAAAAAATGTATTAGCATAATAATAAAAAATCCACACAACAATCCATAATTTTAAGATAGAGATATCTACTGTCTGTTGTTATTTACTGTTTACTGTCTGTTGTTATTTACTGTTTACTGTCTGTTGTTATTCACTGTTTACTGACTGTTGCTGTTTACTGTTTACTGTCTGTTGCTGTTTACTGTTTACTGTCTGTTGTTATTTACTGTTTACTGTCTGTTGTTATTCACTGTTTACTGTCTGTTGCTGTTTACTGTTTACTGTCTGTTGTTATTTACTGTTTACTGTCTGTTGTTATTTACTGTTTACTGTCTGTTGTTATTTACTGTTTATTCTCTGTTGTTATTTACTGTTTACTGTCTGTTGTTATTTACTGTTTACTGTCTGTTGTTATTTACTGTTTACTGTCTGTTGTTATTTACTGTTTACTGTCTGTTGTTATTTATTTCAAGAATGTCCTTTCCCCTTTATTCAGATTACATCCCCTCACCGTCAGTTATCTGAAAAGGAAATCATCTCCCAAATATCACTATTTCTAAAACAAGGCATAGAAAACTGGTTGCAATTTCAAATTATGCCACAAATATTGAAACTGAAATAAACTAATTGATAAAAAAAAAAGTATAATCTTCGTAAATGATATCATAGGTAGGACTGGTGGAGTTATGTTGCACATGCAGCTAACACAGACATACAGTGGGGAGAACAAGTATTTGATACACTGCCGATTTTGCAGGTTTTCCTACTTACAAAGCATGTAAAGGTCTGTAATTTTTATCATAGGTACTCTTCAACTGTGAGAGACGGAATCTAAAATAAAAATCCAGAAAATCACATTGTATGATTTTTAAATAATTAATTTGCATTTTATTGCATGACATAAGTATTTGATCACCTACCAACCAGTAAGAATTCCGGCTCTCACAGACCTGTTAGTTTTTCTTTAAGAAGCCCTCCTGTTCTCCACTCATTACCTGTATTAACTGCACCTGTTTGAACTCGTTACCTGTATAAAAGACACCTGTCCACACACTCAATCAAACAGACTCCAACCTCTCCACAATGGCCAAGACCAGAGAGCTGTGCAAGGACATCAGGGATAAAATTGTAGACCTGCACAAGGCTGGGATGGGCTACAGGACAATAGGCAAGCAGCTTGGTGAGAAGGCAACAACTGTTGGCGCAATTATTAGAAAATGGAAGAAGTTCAAGATGACTGTCAATCTCCCTCGGTCTGGGGCACCATGCAAGATCTCACCTCGTGGGGCATCAATGATCATGAGGAAGGTGAGGGATCAGCCCAGAACTACACGGCAGGACCTGGTCAATGACCTGAAGAGAGCTGGGACCACAGTCTCAAAGAAAACCATTAGTAACACACTACGCCGTCATGGATGAAAATCCTGCAGCGCACGCAAGGTCCCCCTGCTCAAGCCAACGCATGTCCAGGCCCGTCTGAAGTTTGCCAATGACCATCTGGATGATCCAGAGGAGGAATGGGAGAAGGTCATGTGGTCTGATGAGACAAAAATAGAGCTTTTTGGTCTAAACTCCACACGCCGTGTTTGGAGGAAGAAGAAGGATGAGTACAACCCCAAGAACACCATCCCAACCGTGAAGCATGGAGGTGGAAACATCATTCTTTGGGGATGCTTTTCTGCAAAGGGGACAGGACGACTGCACCGTATTGAGGGGAGGATGGATGGGGCCATGTATCGCGAGATCTTGGCCAACAACCTCCTTCCCTCAGTAAGAGCATTGAAGATGGGTTGTGGCTGGGTCTTCCAGCATGACAACGACCCGAAACACACAGCCAGGGCAACTAAGGAGTGGCTCTGTAAGAAGCATCTCAAGGTCCGGGAGTGGCCTAGCCAGTCTCCAGACCTGAACCCAATAGAAAATCTTTGGAGGGAGCTGAAAGTCCATATTGCCCAGCGACAGCCCCGAAACCTGAAGGATCTGTATGGAGGAGTGGGCCAAAATCCCTGCTGCAGTGTGTGCAAACCTGGTCAAGTACTACAGGAAACGTATGATCTCTGTAATTGCAAACAACGGTTTCTGTACCAAATATTAAGTTCTGCTTTTCTGATGTATCAAATACTTATGTCATGCAATAAAATGCAAATTAATTACTTAAAAATCATACAATGTGATTTTCTGGATTTTTGTTTTAGATTCCGTCACTCACAGTTGAAGAGTACCTATGATAAAAATTACAGACTTCTACATGCTTTGTAAGTGGGAAAACCTGCAAAATCGTCAGTGTATCAAATACTTGTTCTCCCCACTGTATATACTGTATATATATACTGTGTCTATATTATAGTAGTCTATATACTGTATATACAATGTAGAAAAAAATAAAATAAAGAAAAACCCTTGAATGAGTAGGTGTTCTGAAACTTTTGACTGGTAGTGTAGTCTGGAGGGTGGGGTCTGGAAGAAGGGACAGTGAGGTACGAGCTAACTGGTTAGGGCTGTTGTGACCTGCTCCTTATCTAACTCTGCCCTGAAGGTGATCTGCTCCTTATCTAACTCTGCCCTGAAGGAGACCTGCTCCTTATCTAACTCTGCCCTGAAGGAGACCTGCTCCTTATCTAACTCTGCCCTGAAGGTGACCTGCTCCTTATCTAACTCTGCCCTGAAGGTGACCTGCTCCTTATCTAACACAAGATGATCCAGGACCGACACAGAGCACACAATGATCCAGGACCGACACAGAGCACAAGATGATCCAGGACGATACAGAGCACACGATGATCCAGGACCGACACAGAGCACAAGATGATCCAGGACCGACTACAGACAATCAGAACCGACACAGAGCACAAGATGATCCAGGACCGACAGAGAGCACAAGATGATCCGGGACCGACACAGAGCACAAGATGATCCAGGACCGACTAAAGACCATCAGGACCGACACAGAGCACAAGATGATCCAGGACCGACACAGAGCACAATATGATCCAGGACTGACTACAGACCATCAGGACCAACACAGAGCACAAGATGATCCAGGACCGACTACAGACCATCAGGACCGACACAGAGCACAGGATGATCCAGGACCGACACAGAGCACAAGATGATCCAGGACTGACTACAGACCATCAGGACCAACACAGAGCACAAGATGATCCAGGACCGACACAGAGCACAAGATGATCCAGGACTGACTACAGACCATCAGGACCAACACAGAGCACAAGATGATCCAGGACCGACTACAGACCATCAGGACCGACACAGAGCACAGGATGATCCAGGACTGACTACAGACCATCAGGACCGACACAGAGCACAAGATGATCCAGGACCGACTACAGATCATCAGGACCGACACAGAGCACAAGATGATCCAGGACCGACTACAGACCATCAGGACCGACACAGAGCACAGGATGATCCAGGATTGACTACAGACAATCAGGACTGACACAGAGCACAAGATGATCCAGGACCGACTACAGACCATCAGGACCGACACAGAGCACAGGATGATCCAGGACTGACTACAAACCATCAGGACCGACACAGAGCACAAGATGATCCAGGACCGACTACAGACCATCAGGACCAACACAGAGCACAAGATGATCCAGGACCGACTACAGACCATCAGGACCGACACAGAGCACAGGATGATCCAGGACTGACTACAGACCATCAGGACTGACACAGAGCACAAGATGATCCAGGACCGACTACAGACCATCAGGACCGACACAGAGCACAGGATGATCCAGGACTGACTACAGACCATCAGGACTGACACAGAGCACAAGATGATCCAGGACCGACTACAGACCATCAGGACCGACACAGAGCACAAGATGATCCAGGACCGACTACAGACCATCAGGACCGACACAGAGCACAGGATGATCCAGGACTGACTACAGACCATCAGGACTGACACAGAGCACAAGATGATCCAGGACCGACTACAGACCATCAGGACCGACACAGAGCACAAGATGATCCAGGACCGACTACAGACCATCAGGACCGACACAGAGCACAGGATGATCCAGGACTGACTACAGACCATCAGGACTGACACAGAGCACAAGATGATCCAGGACCGACTACAGACCATCAGGACTGACACAGAGCACAAGATGATCCAGGACCGACTACAGACCATCAGGACCGACACAGAGCACAAGATGATCCAGGACCGATTACAGACCATCAGGACCGACACAGAGCACAGGATGATCCAGGACTGACTACAGACCATCAGGACTGACACAGAGCACAAGATGATCCAGGACCGACTACAGACCATCAGGACCGACACAGAGCACAAGATGATCCAGGACCGACTACAGACCATCAGGACCGACACAGAGCACAGGATGATCCAGGACTGAC
>CM042421.1:980151-1045151 GCA_023634145.1 Thymallus thymallus
CACAAGTATTGGTTTCCACAAAGTTTGCTGTCTCAGTGTTGATGATGGCAATTTGCATATACTCCAGAATGTCATGAAGAGTGATCAGATGAATTGCAATTAATTGCTATGAAAATGAACTTAATCCCCCAAAAACATTTCCACTGCATTTCAGCCCTGCCACAAAAGGACCAGCTGCCATCATGTCAGTGATTGTCTCGTTAACAAAGGTGAGAGTGTTGATGAGGACAAGGCTGGAGATCACTCTGTCATGCTGATTGAGTCAAAATAACAGACTGGAAGCTTTAAAAGGAGGGTGGTGCTTGAAATCATTGTTCTTCCTCTGTCAACCATGGTTACCTGCAAGGAAACACGTGCCTTCATCATTGCTTTGCACAAAAAGGGCTTCACAGGCAAGGATATTGCTGCTAGTAAGATTGCACCTAAATCAACCATTTATTGGATCATCAAGAACTTCAAGGAGAGAGGTTCAATTGTTGTGAAGAAGGCGTCAGGGCGCCCAAGAAAATCCAGCAAGCGCCAGGACCGTCTCCTAAAGTTGATTCAGCTGCGGGATTGGGGCACCACCAGTGCAGAGCTTGCTCAGGAATGGCAGCAGGCAGGTGTGAGTGCATCTGCACGCACAGTGAGGCAAAGACTTTTGGAGGATGGCCTGATGTCAAGAAGGGCAGCAAAGAAGCCACTGATATTCTGCAAAAGGTACAGAGATTGGACTGCTGAGGACTGGGGTAGAGTCATTTTCTCTGATGAATCCCCTTTCCGATGGTTTGGGCCATCCGGAAAACACCTTGTCCGGAGAAGACAAGGTGAGCACTAACATCAGTCCTGTGTCATGCCAACAGTAAAGCATCCTAAGACCATTCATGTGCGGGGTTGCTTCTCAGCCAAGGGAGTGGACTCACTCACAATTTTGCCTAAGAACACAGCCATGAATAAAGAATGGTACCAACACATCCTCTGAGAGCAACTTCTCCCAACCATCCAAGAACAGTTTGGTGACGACCAATGCCTTTTCCAGCATGATGGAGCACCTTGCCATAAGGCAAAAGTGATAACTAAGTGGCTCGGGGAACAAAACATCAACATTTTGGGTCCATGGCCAGGAAACTCCCCAGACCTTAATCCCATTGAGAACTAGTGGTCGATCCTCAAGAGGCGGGTGGACAAACCCGAGGGAGCAACACAACATGGATACACTGAGGGAGAAGCAGAACATGGATACACCGAGGGAGCAACACAACATGGATACACTGAGGGAGCAGCACAACATGGATACACTGAGGGAGCAACACAACATGGATACACTGAGGGAGCAACACAACATGGATACACTGAGGGAGCAGCACAACATGGATACACTGAGGGAGCAACACAACATGGATACACTGAGGGATTAACACAACATGATCATTATCATAATGGGGTGTAGTTTTGAGATACTAACACTCATTATCTTAGTGGGGTGTGGATTTGAGATACTAACACTCATTATCTTAGTGGGGTTTAGTTTTCATAATGACTTAAATTGTGAATGGCAGCAAGGAACTGGGTATCTGTAAGAGTTCTCTTGTTCCACTTACACCAACGAGGGGGTGGTGGGAGCCGGGTAATGGAGGGATGGAGGGAGGGGATGGGAAGGGTGCAAACATCCACACTCTGGGTTGAGGGGGCAGTTGAAGGGGGTTGGAGGGGTGCAGACATCCACACTCTGGGTTGAGGGGGCAGTTGAAGGGGGTTGGAGGGGTGCAGACATCCACACTCTGGGTTGAGGGGGCAGTTGAAGGGGGTTGGAGGGGTGCAGACATCCACACTGGGTTGAGGGGGCAGTTGAAGGGGGTTGGAGGGGTGCAGACATCCACACTCCAGGTTTCTGAATGCTCAGGATTTGTCCTATCTGTCCTATCTTGAAGGATGGATACCTGGAAAAACCATCGGTGTGGATTTCAGGGAAACAGAGAAGACAGAACAAATGAGAGAAGCCAGTAGGCTCCTGGAGGAAGGAGGACAGACAGACAGATCCAATAGGCTCCTGGAGGAAGGAGGACGGACAGACGGATCCAATAGGCTCCTAGAGGAAGGAGGACAGACAGACGGATCTAAGTGTCCTAACTCCCGGCCCCAGGGCCATGGACCCAGCTCAGCTCCAGCCCAGGCTCCTAACTCCTGGCCCCAGGGCCATGGACCCAGCTCAGCTCCAGCCCAGGTTCCTAACTCCTGGCCCCAGGGCCATGGACCCAGCTCAGCTCCAGCCCAGGCTCCTAACTCCTGGCAGGAAGGGGATATTGTCCCTGGCACTACATCAAATCCACAACAGCCCACTCAGGGCCCAGCGGCCCACAGAACCTTCAGCAGAACCTCCTTCCACAACCCCCCACTGCTGTTTGGAGGAGAAATCTGAAACACATTCGGCGGTATGCTGCAAAAAAACTATTGTCCTTGCTGGGAACATCGTCTTTAATATACTGGCAGGAGTGTGTACAGGGGGGTTTGGGCCGACCAGCAGAGTGTTACAGAGAGGTTACAGGGAGGTTTGGGCCGACCAGCAGAGTGTTACAGAGAGGTTACAGGGGGGTTTGGGCCGACCAGCAGAGTGTTACAGAGAGGTTACAGGGAGGTTTGGGCCGACCAGCAGAGTGTTACAGAGAGGTTACAGGGAGGTTTGGGTTGACCAGCAGAGTGTTACAGAGAGGTTACAGGGAGGTTTGGGCCGACCAGCAGAGTGTTACAGAGAGGTTACAGGGAGGTTTGGGTTGACCAGCAGAGTGTTACAGAGAGGTTACAGGGAGGTTTGGGTTGACCAGCAGAGTGTTACAGAGAGGTTACAGGGAGGTTTGGGTTGACCAGCAGAGTGTTACAGAGAGGTTACAGGGAGGTTTGGGCCGACCAGCAGAGTGTTACAGAGAGGTTACAGGGGGGTTTGGGCCGACCAGCAGAGTGTTACAGAGAGGTTACAGGGAGGTTTGGGTTGACCAGCAGAGTGTTACAGAGAGGTTACAGGGAGGTTTGGGTTGACCAGCAGAGTGTTACAGAGAGGTTACAGGGAGGTTTGGGTTGACCAGCAGAGTGTTACAGAGAGGTTACAGGGGGGTTTGGGTTGACCAGCAGAGTGTTACAGAGAGGTTACAGGGAGGTTTGGGTTGACCAGCAGAGTGTTACAGAGAGGTTACAGGGAGGTTTGGGTTGACCAGCAGAGTGTTACAGAGAGGTTACAGGGAGGTTTGGGCCGACCAGCAGAGTGTTACAGAGAGGTTACAGGGGGGTTTGGGCCGACCAGCAGAGTGTTACAGAGAGGTTACAGGGAGGTTTGGGTTGACCAGCAGAGTGTTACAGAGAGGTTACAGGGAGGTTTGGGTTGACCAGCAGAGTGTTACAGAGAGGTTACAGGGAGGTTTGGGCCGACCAGCAGAGTGTTACAGAGAGGTTACAGCGAGGTTTGGGCCGACCAGCAGAGTGTTACAGAGAGTTTACAGGGGGGTTTAGGCCGACCACCAGTGTTTAAAAAAGCCCTGTTGTTCAGAGATCCACAAAGCATCCTGGGGGATGTTGGAGCACACTGAAACACGCCACACTGGGTAGATGGATACACTTTGACTGACAGAGCAGTAGAGAGAGGAGAGGAGATCACCGACTGAGCACAGGGTTTTACAGACAGAGAAGTCTCTAATGGGAAGACAGAGAGAAGCCAACCAACCAGGGTTTTACAGACAAGAGAAGTCTCTAATGAGAAGACAGAGAGAAGCCAACCAACCAGGGTTTTACAGACTAGAGAAGTCTCTAATGGGAAGACTGAGAGAGAAGCCAACCAACCAGGGTTTTACAGACAAGAGAAGTCTCTAATGGGAAGACAGAGAGAAGCCAACCAACCAGGGTTTTACAGACAAGAGAAGTCTCTAATGGGAAGACAGAGAGAAGCCAACCAACCAGGGTTTTACAGACAAGAGAAGTCTCTAATGGGAAGACTGAGAGAGAAGCCAACCAACCAGGGTTTTACAGACTAGAGAAGTCTCTAATGGGAAGACTGAGAGAGAAGCCAACCAACCAGGGTTTTACAGACTAGAGAAGTCTCTAATGGGAAGACTGAGAGAGAAGCCAACCAACCAGGGTTTTACAGACTAGAGAAGTCTCTAATGGGAAGACTGAGAGAGAAGCCAACCAACGGAGGTCAGAGAAAGGTGAAGGATTATGATCACCGCCGCTGACAGGAGCTGTCAGAGAATAACCATGTTATCACATCTCACACAAACATGTTGAATACATACATGTTAACGGGGAGGAAACAGAGGGTCTGTCAGCAATAGATCTTAGGGGATGAGAGGAACCACTTATAGAAACTATTTCTGTTGTTTCCAGTAATAAATGCCACCTGAACATTCACATACAGAATGCTGAAAATGATTAATTAATGCGTAAAGCTGTTGTTGTTTACTCCATAAATTATTGAAAGTGTTTCCTCTGCATTAATGTTAAGAAGACCCAGGAAGAGGATGGACACACACTGTGCTGAACTCCAAACACTGTTGGTTGTCACGATCAGAGGCAAGATGAAGCGGGGGAAGGCCCAGTAGTAGCAGGTCACAGTAGGAAGTTGCAGGAAGCCAACTCATTGGTCAAAAATAACCCAACACTGTTATTAAACTATTAGGATTCCATATCTGGTTTACCACACTCATAAAACAGGACAGTAATAAGCACTGGTTAGGAGATCTGGACAGACTAACTCTGACAGACTCATAAAACAGAACAGTAATAAGTAGGGGTTAAGAGATCTGGACAGACCACTGTGCGACATCTCCTTCACATAGAGTTGATCTGCTGTAAATTGTGGCCTGGAATGTTTTCTCACTCCTTCAATGGCTGTAAAAAGTTGCTGGATATTGGCGGGAACTGGAACACGCTTTTGTACACGTCGATCCAGAGCATCCCAAACATGCTCAATGTGTGACATGTCTGGTGAGTATGCAGGCCATGGAAGAACTGGGAATGTTGTACAACTATGTACAGATAGTTGCGATATGGGGCAGTGTCTTATCATTCTGAAACATGAGGTGATGGATGAATGACACGACAATGTTCTCGTCACGGTATCTCTGTGCATTCAAACTGCCATCAATAAAATGCAATAGTGTTTGTTGTCCGTAGCTTATCCCTGCCCATACCATAACCCCACCTCCACCATGGGGCACTCTGTTCACAACGTTGACACACACAAAGCCATACACGCTGTCCGCCATCTTCCCAGGATTCATCTGTGAAGAACACACTTCTCCAGTGTGCCAGTGGCCATCCAAGGTAAGCATTTGCCCACTGAAGTCGGTTACGACGCCGAACTGCAGTCAGGTCAACACCCTGGTGAGGATGACGAGCACGCAGATGAGCTTCCCTGAGACGGTTTCTGCAGAATTCTTTGGTTGTGCAAACCTACAATTTCATCAGCTGTCCGTGTGGCTGGTCTCAGACGATACTGCCAAATTCTCTAAAACGACGTTGGTAACTTGAGACATCTCTGGCATTGTGTTGTGAAACAAAAATGCACATTTTAGAGTGGCCTTTTATTGTCCCCAGCACAAGGTGCAGCTGTGTAGTGATCATGTTGTTGAATCAGCTTCTTGATATGCCACACCTGTCAGGTGGAAGGATTATCTTGGTAAAGGAGAAACGCTCACTAACAGGGATGGTAACAAATTTGTGCACACAGTTTGAGAGAAATAAGCTTTTTGTGTGAACAGAACATTTCTGGGATCATTTATCTCAGCTCATGAAACACTTTACATGTTGTGCTTATATAGTTGTTCAGTATATAATGCTACTTATGTTTTCAAGTTACCTCGCTTCCTTAAAATTGTAAGTTAGGAAAACAAAGAAAGTCAAACAGCACACCTGCCACCAACCCACAGATCCCTTCTGATCTGAGAGGTTTTATCTCTGTTTTCCTACAGCTGCCCAGGTGGTGTTAGTCTGTGGAGTCAATCTAGGCCTTCAGTCAAACAGCCCGTCATCAAAGAGACAGCTGTCTGACCCCACAGATCAGTCCCAGATCAGCCGCTCTGGGAGAGAGAGCTCCGTGTTGTTGTTCTACAAGGTTAAAGGGGGAGCAGTGAGTGGTCGTTTTCCCTGCTCTACTTCTGTTCTGCCACATCAGCGAGGCCTCGTATAGAGGCTGGGGGTTTCTCTACCGTAGAGTGATAGGATGGAAGGTGGTCTGATTCAGTGTTTAACGTAGCTCAGAGTGAAATAGTTTGCCAGCAAATAAATATGATATTGGCAAATATTGTTGTCGTCAAATTCCCAGGATGACTTCCTTTCCCACTGCGCAGTTACCCTGTATGGGTCAGGGTCTGGAGGATGGCCTTGCTGAGAACCTGGCCTGATCACGGCCCAAACAGGGCTTGGTAGCCATTCCAAATCACTCTAGGCTGTATGAACTGTTATTTATAAATAACACGCATGTATGGCGTGATAATGACTCTCACCAAATGATGAACTCCAAGGATGTGTCCCAAATGGCACCCTACAGTATTCCCTATAATGGGCCCTGGTCAAAATACAGTGCACTATAAAGGGAAATAAGGTGCCATTTGAGAGGCAGCCCTAGACTACCTGTAGGGTAAGAGTCCCTCCTCCAGTATATCCAGTGTTTAGAGGCAGCCCTAGACTACCTGTAGGGTAAGAGTCCCTCCTCCAGTATATCCAGTGTTTAGAGGCAGCCCTAGACTACCTGTAGGGTAAGAGTCCCTCCTCCAGTATATCCAGTGTTTAGAGACAGCCCTAGACTACCTGTAGGGTAAGAGTCCCTCCTCCAGTATATCCAGTGTTTAGAGACAGCCCTAGACTACCTGTAGGGTAAGAGTCCCTCCTCCAGTATATCCAGTGTTTAGAGACAGCCCTAGACTACCTGTAGGGTAAGAGTCCCTCCTCCAGTATATCCAGTGTTTAGAGGCAGCCCTAGACTACCTGTAGGGTAAGAGTCCCTCCTCCAGTATATCCAGTGTTTAGAGACAGCCCTAGACTACCTGTAGGGTAAGAGTCCCTCCTCCAGTATATCCAGTGTTTAGAGACAGCCCTAGACTACCTGTAGGGTAAGAGTCCCTCCTCCAGTATATCCAGTGTTTAGAGACAGTGAGTCTTTGAGGAGAGAAAGGAACAGAACTACACCGTAGAGAGGACTAGCCAAGACCAACATCAGCAGGTAAAACTGCTTTTCAATAAAGGAAATGTTTGCACTGTCCCATATGTCAAAAATACTGACTCTCCCTCTCTCTTTTTCTCTAACAACTTCCCAGGGAGTGTAAAAGATTACAGGACACATGTATAGATCCTGCTCCAACCCTGGAGTGTAAAAGATTACATGACAGGCCGGATACAGGGAATATTAGGGTACAGGGATACAGGGAATATTGGGCTACAGGGATACAGGGATAGGTACCCGGTGAAAGGAAGGCGTCTTCAAAGAGCCAGTCATGCAGAGAGGACTATAAACCTGGTGTAAAATGGCCACCCGCAGACGAGTCAGGACCTGGGAATGGCTGAACAAACACCGAACGTAGTTCGAACTCAATGAATTACCTAATTCTCCACTTAAAACAAACCATAAAATGTATTATTATGCATAAAGAACTAAATTCCATCTGTATCGAGTCACACTTTCAAGAAGCCTTTTAACATTGGCGTCTGATTTCTCAAAGTAGTGCCAGTCTTCAGGCACACCGACAATTTAACACAGCTCTGTTTATGTTGACATTGTATATATTTCTACATAATGGCTCCCATGCATTTGAACTCTCAAAAAGACATTTGTGGAAAAGCCAGCCGTGCTCCAGAACAGGTTCCAGAGAAGTGTCTTTACGTGGATCCTATCAGATCTCAAATCTGGTTCTTGATCTCTGCCTTAATGGGGGAAAAAGCTTATTGGGTAGTTTACCAGAAAGGGAAAATATTGGCTTTAGGTATTTCACTGTAATTCAATTTCATGCACACTATCCCCAAGACCCAACTTTTCCTCCCAACACATTTCTCCTCCGTGAAGTCCTCTGTGTTGGAAGGGAAATGGAAGGTTGGAAGGGAAATGGAAGGTTGGAAGGGAAATGGACGATTAGAAGGGAAATGGAATGTTGGAAGGGAAATGGAATGTTGGAAGGGGAATGGAAGGTTGGAAGGGGAATGGAAGGTTGGAAGGGGAATTGGAGGTTGGAAGGGGAATGGAAGGTTGGAAGGGGGATGGAAGGTTGGAAGGGGAATGGAGGGTTGGAAGGGGAATGGAAGGTTGGAAGGGGAATGGAAGGTTGGAAGGGGAATGGAAGGTTGGAAGGGGAATGGAGGGTTGGAAGGGGAATGGAAGGTTGGAAGGGGAATGGAAGATTGGAAGGGGAGGTACGGATAGTAAGTGCTTATTTATGTTAAGAAGTCAGTCAGTAATCACATGTCTGGATTTAGTATAACAAACCACAGGAATAGAGTAACAATAAGTATTCTCCTCCTCCTTCTCCTTCTCCTTCTCCTTCTCCGTCTCCTCCTTCTCCTCCTCCTCCTCCTCCTCCTCCTCCTTCTCCTCCTTCTCCTTCTCCTCCTCCTCCTCCTCCTCCTCCTCCTCCTCCTCCTCCTCCTCCTCCTCCTCCTCCTCCTTCTCCTTCTCCTTCTCCTCCTCCTCCTCCTCCTCCTCCTCCTCCTCCTCCTCCTCCTCCTCCTCCTTCTCCTTCTCCTTCTTCATCATTCAGAATGACCCAGATGTCTCCTGTAACTAACCCAGTTTCTGACTCAGCTCTGACCTCTGCACCCTACAGAGCCCAGACAGACCCTCTTAATAAAGCATTAAGCTGCAGCAGGAGCGTTACATGACGGTATGACTACCACCATAGATCTTCATAAGTAGAGCAGTATGTAGGGTGGGATTGTCCAAATATTATTAATGGCAAAGTAAACTCCCAGCAAACCAAAATTGGTTCTGTGAAAGTTCCCAGAACATTTGTTAGGTTGTGGCAAATGTTTGAGTACCACAAAACTGTCCAGCCTTACTGATGATTTGTATAAAACATTCGCCTGATGTTGCAAGAACGTTCCTAGAACACATTTAATATGCTCTTTAAAGGGTCCCAGAATGTTTTCATTAGGTTGTGGAACAGTCTGGGGGGAACATTGTGGGGACATCACTGTCTTTCTGATGGGACGTTAAACAGGTGTCCTGACTCTCTGTGGTCACTAAAGATCCCATGGCACTTATGGTAAGAGTAGGGTTGTTAACCCTGATGTCCTGGTTAATCTGACCCTCATACCATCATGGCCACCTAATCATCCACAGCTTCCAATTGGCTCATTCATCTCCCCTCCTCTCCCCTGTAACTATTCCCCAGGTCGTTGCTGTAAATGAGAATGTGTTCTCAGTCAACTTATCTGGTAAAATAAGAGATAAATAAATAAATAAACCATCAGAAAAAACAAACACTGTCCAGTGTTGCGGATGATTCTACAATGCTTATGTTAGGGTGCAAAAAACATTCACCTGATGTTGCAAGAACGTTCCTGAACCACATTTAGTCTGTTCTTTAAAGGTTCCCAGAACATTTAATTAGGTTGTGGAAACAGTGTGGGTACATTACAAAAAATAGGTTGCCAAAACATGCTTAGTTGCGATGACATTCAGTTTGTTTAAGCAGCACAGGGCATTCCTATAATTATTATTTTTAACCTTTATTGAACTAGGCAAGTCAGTTAAGAACAAATTCTTATTTACAATGATGGCTTACCGGTGAACATTGGGTTAACTGCCTTGGTCAGCGGCAGAACGACGTTGTTAGAATGTTGACAGAAAATCTAGTCTGTTCTTTAAAGGTTCCCAGAACATTGTCTGGGATGTTGCAAGAATATTGTTGTGATATTCACATAGGTTGCACAGAACATTCCCACACTAACCACGTTTCCATCCACCATTTTTATGCTACTAAAGTCACAGTGTATAAAATGGAGACAGGAAGTTTCGGTATAATTTCATAAATGCTGACAGATAATTTGTTAGTTCGACAAGGTGGGATCTGTTTGTGTCGGTTTAATTAATTATGCGGGGGAAATGGGTTGCAAACCTCTTTATGTGCAAACATTTATATAATAACCATCATATCGAAGTCATCACGCGATGACATGGTGTCTCTCACTACATCATCTCCCACTAAGACTCGGGAAACTATACAGTTTATTAGGTCACAGGTGAAATAAGTTATATGATTAAATATCCAGGGTCTTATTCAGGTGAAGTGATGATCAAATATTCTCAATATATATACAGCGGGTGAAATAAGTATTGAACACGTCACCATTTTTCTCAGTAAATATATTTCCAAAGGTGCTATTGACATGCAATTTTCACCAGATGTTGGTAACAACCAAAGTATCCATACATACAAAGAAACCAAAACAAATACGTTCAGAAATTAAGTTATGTGTAATAATGTGAAATGACACAGGGAAAAAGTATTGAACACATGAAGAAAGGGAGGTTCAAAAAGGCATGGAAAGCCAAGACAATAGCTGAAAACTATCAGTAATTAAAAAGCAATCCAGCCCCCTGTCGCATTTCTAAGCTTCTGAATGTTCCAGTGAGCACTGTTGGGGCCATAATACGGAAGTGGAAAGACAATAATTTCACCATAAATTTGCCTCGACCAGGTGCTCCTCGTAAATTTGCCCATTCATCCTTCCTTCAATTATGTGAGGTTTGCCAGTACCATTTGCTGAAAAGCAGCCCCACACCATGATGTTCCCACCTCCAAACTTCACTGTTGGTATGGTGTTTTTAGGGTGATGTGCAGTGCCATTTCTCCTCCAAACATGGTGTGTATTATGACATCCAAACAGTCCAATTTTGCTCTCATCTGACCACACTATATTCTCCCAGTATTTCACTGGCTTTTCCAAATGTTGTGCAGCAAACTTTAAACGAGCTTCAACATGTTTTTTTTTCAGCAATGGAGTCTTGCGTGGTGAGCGTGCATACAGGCAATGGCGGTGGAGTGCATTACTTAATGTTTTCTTTGAGACAACAGTACCTGCTAATTGCAGGTCTTTTTGAAGCTCTCCACAAGTGGTCCTTGGCTCTTGGACAACTCTTCTGATTATTCTTTTCACTCCTCTGTCAGAAATCTTGCGAGGAGCACCTGGTCGAGGCAAATTTATGGTGAAATGATTGTCTTTCCACTTCTGTATTATGGCCCCAACAGTGCTCACTGGAACATTCAGACGCTTAGAAATGCGCCTATAACCAATGCCATCATTATGTTTTGCAACAATTAGGTTGCGAATGTCTTGAGACAGCTCTTTGCTTTTACCCATCATGAGATGTGTCTTGTGTGACACCTTGGCAATGAGATCTTTTTGTAGGCCATCAGTTGGGACTGAACCAGCTGATATTAATTTGCACTGACAGGGGGCTGGATTGCTTTTTAATTACTGATAGTTTTCAGCTATTGTCTTGGCTTTCCATGCCTTTTTGAACCTCCCTTTCTTCATGTGTTCAATACTTTTTCCCTGTGTCATTTCACATTATTACACATAACTTAATTTCTGAACGTATTTGTTTTGGTTTCTTTGTATGTATGGATACTTTGGTTGTTACCAACATCTGGTGAAAATTGCATGTCAATAGCACCTTTGGAAATATATTTACTGAGAAAAATGGTGACGTGTTCAATACTTATTTCACCCGCTGTATTCTTATCTATAATAATCTTATCACGTAGACTAGCCAACCTGCACAGCCTACCCGCACTGTGTCTGCCAGCTGTTGGTTAGAGTGCAGGTGCCCAGACCAGAGTAGCCACATTTACGCAACAGTTTTTGTGACAAAATTATCGGTAGAGTTGAAAATATGATATTTTGTGTTAATCACACACTGATTTGTATCTGCAACAAGTCCATTTGGTGGGAAAATGCACATCTTTTCTTTATGCAGGTTCTAGAATATTAGCATGAAAATCTATCGCCAATTTGATGGAAACCTAGCTAGTGTTGCACAATGTTCCATTATCTCCAAATAAGTACGTTTTTACATCAATATTTGCCCATAAAGACGTTTCCATCGCCATTTCGCATAATTCATTTTACAGACACAAAAAGATCCCACCATGTCGAACGAACCAATTATTTCTAAGCATTTATAAAATTGTTTCGAAACTGTTTTTTTATAGGGTGTGCCTTTACTCGCATAACACTGCGGATGGAAACGTGGTTACTCATTTAATCATAAGATCAAATCAAGTGTTTTTTTATTTTTTATTTCACCTTTATTTAACCAGGTAGGTCAGTTGAGAACAAGTTCTCATTTGCAACTGCGACCTGGCCAAGACAAAGCAAAGCAGTGTGACAAATAACAACACAGAGTTACACATTAAACAAACAGTCAAAAACACAATAGAAAAATCTATATACAGAGTGCAAAATGTAGTGCAAAAATGCAGTAAGGTTAGGAGGTAGAACAATAAATAGACTATAGTGGTGACATAAATTACAGAATTATCATTATTAACACAGGAATGAAAAATGTGCAAATTATGATGTGCAAATAGAGATACTGGAGTGCAAGATTAGTGAAAATAAACAAAAATAAATATTGGGATGAGGTAGTAGTGTGGGCTATTTACAGAAGGGCTATATACAGGTGCAGTGATCGATAAGCAGCTTTGACAGCTGATGCTTAAAGTTATTGAGGGAGATAGGAACCTCTAGCTTCAATGATTTTTGCAATTCGTTCCAGTCATTGGCAGCAGCAAACTGGAAGGAATGGCGACCAAAGGAGGTGTTGGCTTTGGGGGTGACCAGTGAGATATACCTGCTGGAGCGCATGCTACGGGTGGGTGTTGCTATAGTGACCAGTGAGCTGAGATAGGGCGGGGATTTACCTAATAAAGACTTATAGATGACCTGGAGCCAGTGGGTTTGGCGACGAATATATAATGAAGGCCAGCCAACGAGAGCATACAGGTCGCAGTGGTGGGTAGTGTATGGGGCTTTGGTGACAAAACGGATGGCACTGTGATAGACTACATCCAATTTGCTAAGTAGAGTATTGGAGGCTAGTTTGTAAATGACATCGCCGAAATCAAGGATCGGTAGGATAGTCAGTTTTACAAGGGCATGTTTGGCAGCATGAGTGAAGGAGGCTTTGTTGCGAAATAGGAAGCCAATTCTGGATTTAATTTTGGATTGGAGATGGTTGATGTGAGTCTGGAAGTTGAGTTTATAGTCTAACCAGATGCCTAGGTATTTGTAGGTGTCCACGTATTCTAATTCGGATCCGTCGAGAGTAGTGATGATAGTCCGGTGGGCGGGTGCTGGCAGCGTTCGATAGAAAAGCATGCACTTAGTTTTACTAGCGTTTAAGAGCAGTTGGAGGCCACGGAAGGAGTGTTGTATGGCATTGAAGCTTGATTGAAGGTTAGTAAACACAGTATCCAAAGAGGGGCCAGATGTATACAGAATGGTGTCATCTGCGTAGAGATGGATCAGAGAGTCACCAGCAGCGAGAGCGACATCGTTGATGTATATAGAGAAAAGGGTTGGCCCAAGAATTGAACCCTGTGGCACCCCCATAGAGACTGCCAGAGGATCGGACAATAGGCCCTCCGATTTGACACACTGAACTCTGTCTGCAAAGTAGTTAGGGAACCAGGCAAGGCAGTCACTTGAGAAACCAAGGCTGTTGAGTCTGCCAATAAGAATGCGGTGATTGACAGAGTCGAAAGCCTTGGCCAGGTCGATGAAAACGGCTGCACAGTACTGTCTTTTATCGATGGCGGTTATGATATCGTTCAGTACCTTGAGCGTAGCTGAGGTGCACCCATGACCAGCTCGGAAACCAGATTGCATAGCAGAGAAGGTACGGTGGGATTCGAAGTGGTCAGTTATCTGTTTGTTAACTTGGCTTTCGAAAACTTTAGAAAGGCAGGGCAGGATGGATATTGGTCTATAACAGTTTGGGTCTAGAGTGTCTCCTCCTTTGAATAGGGGGATGACCGTGGCAGCTTTCCAATCTCTAGGGATCTCAGACGATACGAAAGAGAGGTTGAACAGGCTAGTGATAGGTGTTGCAACAATTTTGGCTGATAATTTCAGAAAGAGAGGGTCCAGATTATCTAGCCCAGCAGATTTGTAGGGGTCCAGACTTAGCAGCTCTTTCAGAACATCAGCCGTCTGGATTTGGGTGAAGGAGAAGCGGGGGGGGCTTGGGCAAGTAGCTGCCGGGGGTGCAGAGCTGTTGGCCGGGGTAGGGGTAGCCAGGTGGAAAGCATGGCCAGCTGTAGCAAAATGCTTATTGAAATTTTCGATAATCGTGGATTTATCGGTGGTAACAGTGTTTCCGAGCCTCAATGCAGTGGGCAACTGGGAGGAGGTGCTCTTATTCTCCATGGATTTTACAGTGTCCCAGAACTTTTTGGAGTTAGTACTACAGGAAGCAAATTTCTGTTTGAAAAAGCTGGCCTTTGCTTTTCTAACTGACTGTGTGTACTTGTTCCTGACTTCCCTGAATAGCTGCATATCGCGGGGGCTATTCGATGCTAATGCAGTGCGCCACAGGATGTTTTTGTGTTGGTCTAGTGCAGTCAAGTCATAGTCAAACATAGTCAAAAACACAATAGAAAATCTATATACAGAGTGCAAATGTAGTGCAAAATGCAGTAAGGTTAGGAGGTAGGACAATAAATAGACCATAGTGGTGAAATAAATTACAGATTATCATCATTAACACAGGAATGAAGGATGTGCAAATTATGATGTGCAAATAGAGATACTGGAGTGCAAGATTAGTGAGAATAACAAAAATAAATATGGGGATGAGGTAGTAGTGTGGGCTATTTACAGAAGGGCTATATACAGGTGCAGTGATCGATAAGCAGCTTTGACAGCTGATGCTTAAAGTTAGTGAGGGAGATAGGAACCTCTAGCTTCAATGATTTTTGCAATTCGTTCCAGTCATTGGCAGCAGCGAACTGGAAGGAATGGCGGCCAAAGGAGGTGTTGGCTTTGGGGATGACCAGTGAGATATACCTGCTGGAGCGCATGCTATGGGTGGGTGTTGCTATGGTGACCAGCGAGCTAAGATAGGGCGGGAATTTACCTAATAAAGACTTATAGATGACCTGGAGTAATATGTAATATGTAATGAGGGCCAGCCAACGAGAGCATACAGGTCGCAGTGGTGGGTAGTATATGGGGCTTTGGTAACAAAACGGATGGCACTGTGATAGATTACATCCAATTTGCTAAGTAGAGTGTTGGAGGCTATTTTGTAAATGATATCGCCAAAGTCAAGGATCGGTAGGATAGTCAGTTTTACAAGGGCATGTTTGGCAGCATGAGTGAAGGAGGCTTTGTTGCGAAATAGGACGCCGATTCTAGATTTAATTTTGGATTGGAGATGGTTAATGTGAGTCTGGAAGTTGAGTTTACAGTCTAACCAGATGCCTAGGTATTTGTAGGTGTCCACGTATTCTAAGTCAGACCCGTTGAGAGTAGTGATGATAGTCCGGTGGGCAGGTGCGGGCAGCGTTCGATTGAAAAGCATGCACTTAGTTTTACTAGCATTTAAGAGCAGTTGGAGGCCACGGAAGGAGTGTTGTATGGCATTGAAGCTTGTTTGAAGGTTAGTTAACACAGTGTCCAAAGAGGGGCCAGATGTATACAGAATGGTGTTGTCTGCGTAGAGATGGATCAGAGAGTCACCAGCAGCGAGAGCGACATTGTTGATGTATATAGAGAAAAGGGTTGGCCCAAGAATTAAACCCTGTGGCACCCCCATAGAAACTGCCAGAGGATCGGACAATCCGATTTGACACACTGAACTCTGTCTGAGAAGTAGTTGGAGAACCAGGCAAGGCAGTCACTTGAGAAACCAAGGCTGTTGAGTCTGCCAATAAGAATGCAGTGATTGACAGAGTGGAAAGCCTTGGCCAGATCGATGAAGACGGCTGCACAGTACTGTCTTCTATCGATGACGGTTATGATATTGTTTAGTACCTTGAGCGTAGCTGAGGTGCACCCATGACCAGCTCGGAAACCAGATTGCATAGCAGAGAAGGTACGGTGGGATTCGAAGTGGTCAGTTATCTGTTTGTTAACTTGGCTTTCGAAGACTTTAGAAATGCAGGGCAGGATGGATATAGGTCTATAACAGTTTGGGTCTAGAGTGTCTCCCCCTTTGAAGAGGGGGATGACCGCGGCAGCTTTCCAATCTCTAGGGATCTCAGACGATAAGAAAGAGAGGTTGAACAGGCTAGTGATAGGTGTTGCAACAATTTTGGCTGATATTTTAGAAAGAGAGGGTCCAGATTGTCTAGCCCAGCAGATTTGTAGGGGTCCAGATTTAGCAGCTCTTTCAGAACATCAGCTGTCTGGATTTGGGTGAAGGAGAAGCGGGGGTCAAGTTGCTGCGGGGGGTACAGAGCTGTTGGCCGGGGTAGGGGTAGCCAGGTGGAAAGCATGGCCAGCCGTAGCAAAAATGCTTATTGAAATTTTCGATAATCGTGGATTTATCGGTGGTAACAGTGTTTCCGAGCCTCAATGCAGTGGGCAACTGGGAGGAGATGCTCTTATTCTCCATGGACTTTACAGTGTCCCAGAACTTTTTGGAATTATTACTACAGGATGCAAATTTCTGTTTGAAAAAGCTGGCCTTTGCTTTTCTAACTGACTGTGTCACGGTGCGTAGATAAGGGACGGTAGACGGAGCTCTCGTGGAGTGTCATCCTTGTTTATTTACCGAAGCATATAAATAAACAGGAGAGTATACTAAACTACAAACAAAACAAAAACACAGTGACTTACTTACTTACTTGCTGCTTTCTGTTACACAAGGCAGACAAGCAGGAACAATGATCCACACACCGGTGGATGTGTCTGGGTTCTAAATACAATCCCCAAGTTACAGCTGTCTCTGATTGGGGATCATAATCTCCCCAGTTAGGGTGTGAGGACTTGATTGTGTGCCTTCCACTCCCCCTGATGGGAGTAAGAGGCCTTACCACAACCAAGCCCTCACAGACTGTGTGTATTTGTTCCTGACTTCCCTGAATAGTTGCATATCGCGGGGGCTATTCGATAGATAGATAGATAGATAGATAGGTACTTTATTGATCCCCCGGGGGGGAAATTTCATGATGCTAATGCAGTGCGCCACAGGATGTTTTTGTGTTAACAGTACAGTACAACAGTTAACAGTACAACAGCTAACAGTACAAACTCTGAAGATAGATGGGGGGCAATCAATTCACATATGGTGTTCAGGGCACAGCTGGGGGCTGAGGCGGGTCTGTAACAGGCGGCAACAGTGAGAGACTTATTTCTGGAGAGGTGGATTTTTAAGAGTAGAAGCTCAAACTGTTTGGTCTTAGACCGTATGACAGAACTCTGCAGGTTATCTCTGCAGTAGATTGCAACTCCACCTCCTTTGGCAGTTCTATCTTGACGGGAAATATTGTAGTTGGGGATGTACATTTTTGGTGGCCTTCCTGAGCCAGGATTCAGACACAGCTAGGACATCAGGGTTGGTGGAGTGTGCTAAAGCAGTGAATAAATCAAACTTAGGGAGGAGGCTTCTGATGTTAACATGCAAGAAACCAAGGCTTTTACGGTTACAGAAATCAACAAATGAGAGCGCCTGGGGAATAGGTGTAGTACTGGGGGCTACAGGACCTGGGAGCAGATTTCTGGGCGTGGTAGAATAGATTGAGGGCATAATGTACAGACAAGGGTATGGTAGGATGTGAGTTCAGTGGAGGTAAACCTAGGCGTTGGGTAATGAAGAGAGAGGTTGCATCTCTGGAGGCACCAGTTAAGCCAGGTGAGGTCTCTGCTTGTGTGGGGGGAGGAACAAAGGAGCTATCAGAGGCCAGTTGAGCAGGACTGGGGGTTCTACAGTGAAATAAAACAATAATAGTTCACCTAAACAGCAACAGACAAGACATACTGAAATAAGAAAGAGGCATAAAAAAAGAGGCATAACAGTTTATTAAGAGAGTTAAAGACAACGACCTGGTCGACCTGAACACAGACACAGGACTGCTGCATGCTGGGAGGATTAATAACCTGGTCGACCTGAACACAGACACAGAACACAGACACATTAACCTCTTTAAAGTCTCCTCAAATCAAATCAAAGTTTATTCGTCACATTCACAGGATACAGTGGCTGTAAACGATACAGTGAAATGCTTACCTGGAAGCTGGGAATAACTGACTAGGTATCCCCAGGATACAGCGGGGGTAAGCATGCTTACCCGGAAGCTCTTCCTCAACAGTGAGAAACCTGTTCAACAGATAACTGTTAGGAACATCCAGACTGGCCAGAATCACTAAATCAATGCCTGACTATGCAGAAATACCACTAACAAAAGTATTATGATTCATTAATTTGCCTTAGAGGAGAAAGAAGCCATAGTCAGAAATAGAAGCTACAGGTCAGACAGATCACAGAGGTTTCATGACTTTCACTACAGGTCAGACAGATCACAGAGGTTTCATGACTTTCACTACAGGTCAGACAGATCACAGAGGTTCCATCACTTTCACTACAGGTCAGACAGATCACAGAGGTTTCTTTCTTCTCAACAGTTCAACATAAGATACAGTTTACTCAGTATGACAGACTTGTTGAACTGTCCCTGTGTTTTCAGAGATGTCCTTTCCTTTGTTCCTAGAAAAAACGAAATATAATCTGTGAAAAAAAAGAACCACCCTTTATTGGAAATAGTCAACTGGAACAAGGAGAGAACAGTGGAAATCTGACTGCGTGGGATCTGACTTTGATACTGAGAAAAGAGTGGCTTTGGCTCCGACTCTGACATTGTGAGTCTCTTTCTTGGCTGTGCTCTGGCCCGGCCTGCACTGAGAGACATCAATCAATGTATTTACTGTTCTCTGGTGTCACTGTGGAACAGCACATAGCAGAGCAGAGCGGAGCGGAGCGGAGCGGCGAGGCCACCAGCAGCCTGTCAGCCAGTTAGCTGACATCATGCATGCAGTATAAATGACACCCTATGGGCCCTGGTCAGAAGTAGTGCCCTATTTAGATGCACCCTATGGGCCCTGGTCAGAAGTAGTGCCCACCCCCACCGCCTCCGGCCCGCCCTCTAGCCCAACCCTAACCCCCGGCCCCCCCCCCCCGGCCCGCCCTCTAGCCCAACCCTAACCCCCGGCCCCGACCCCCGACCCCCGACCCCCAGCTCCTTGATCCTAATTGACTTGAGTTCCTCCTCAAATATCCCTGAATCACTGGCCCATTATAAAAGGCTCTGAAAGTCAGCATTCATCCAGAGCTGGTAGCTAGCACCTTACCTGCTTTTTCCACAGAGCTCCTTCTCTTCCTCACTGAGACTGAGGCAAATTACACATCATTATGAAGACTGCAGGACAACAACAGCCGAGCCCACAGGCCTCTGCTCAAAAGTAGAGCACTTCACTGTATCTGGATTAGTGTCACGCGTCGGGATGGTGAGAGACCAAGGCGTCGGGATGGTGAGAGACCAAGGCGTCGGGATGGTGAGAGACCAAGGCGTCGGGATGGTGAGAGACCAAGGCGTCGGGATGGTGAGAGACCAAGGCGTCGGGATGGTGAGAGACCAAGGCGTCGGGATGGTGAGAGACCAAGGCGTCGGGATGGTGAGAGACCAAGGCGTCGGGATGGTGAGAGACCAAGGCGTCGGGATGGTGAGAGACCAAGGCGCAGCATTATTTATTAGACGAAACAAAATGTTGAATTACGAACTTCACAAAATAAACCAACAATGTAATACACACGTACTCACACTGCTTAACGTGACATGTAAAATATATACAATGACCCACACCCCGGTGTGGAACATACAAACCTATGTAGTATCCCTAATTAGAGACAATGCACTGCAGCTGCCTCTAATTAGGGATCCAACACAAACCACCACCAGAACCAGAAATAATAGACCTGTCAGACTCTGACCATGGATACATAGAGAAGCAAGGCCAGAGCCTGACAATTAGGATGTCATTAGGGATGTAGAGGTAGATGAATGTCAGGTGGAAAACATCCCAACAGCAGTATGGCTAACACAATAACAACATCGTTATTCTAGGAACACAGGAGGAAATCAGATGGAGGCTAAGTCCAACATGTCCAAACAACGTTGGACGGAATGATTTCCAGCTCTACTGCACTGGGCAAGGGTCGGCCTCCTGAAAGGGACCCGGTTTCCTGTGTAGGGCACTACTAGTCTAAAGTAGTGCAGTATATAGGAAATAGGGTGCCATTTGGGACACACCTGGACTGGCATTAGGGACTACACAACAGTAAACAGGGACTCTACTAGCATGTAAACACTGTTGGTTAATCACACTAAACACAGTTAACCACTGAACACATAACACCATAACATTACTACTCTCTCTGGCATGGTGGTGAAGGAGTCCAAGGTTGCTGATGGCTGCACAAAGTGTAACATTACCCCCGTGCTGGCCAGGGACGTCCACGAGAGCACGCTGGCCAGGGACGTCCACGAGAGCACGTCGGCCAGGGACGTCCACGAGAGCACGCTGGCCAGGGACGTCCACGAGAGCACGCTGGCCAGGGACGTCCACGAGAGCACGTCGGCCAGGGACGTCCACGAGAGCACGCTGGCCAGGGACGTCCACGAGAGCACGCTGGCCAGGGACGTCCACGAGAGCACGCTGGCCAGGGACGTCCACGAGAGCACGCTGGCCAGGGAAGTCCACGAGAGCACGCTGGCCAGGGACGTCCACGAGAGCACGTCGGCCAATAATGTTGAGGAGAGACAGAGAGAGGGAGAGAGGAGAGGCCGGGAGGCAGAGAAGAGAGATAGAGAGAGGGAGAGAGGAGAGGCAGGGAGGCAGAGAGGAGAGACAGAGAGAGGGAGAGAGGAGAGGCCGGGAGGCAGAGAGGAGAGACAGAGAGAGGGAGAGAGGGGAGGCAGGGAGAAGGAGAGAGGAGAGACAGAGAGGGGGAGAGAGGAGATGCCGGGAGGCCACAAGAATAAAGCCACCTTTGGCAAAATCAATCCCCATGTTGCTAGTCAAGTGTTCCTATGTGCAGAAAGGCTGGTTTTATTAGGTTATAGACGAAGCAGCAACATGACCATGTGCTTCCCAAATGGCACCCTATTCCCTATGGGCCTGATCAAAGGTAGTGTACTTAATTGGAAGGAAAGGAGGGAGGAGAGGAAGGAAAGGAGGGAGGAGAGAAAGGAGAGGAGGGAGGAGAGGAAGGAGAGGAGGGAGGAGAGGAAGGAGAGGAGGGAGGAGAGGAAGGAAAGGAGGGAGGAGAGGAAGGAAAGGAGGGAGGAGAGGAGGGAGAGGAGGGAGGAGAGGAAGTAGAGGAGGGAGGAGAGGAGGGAGGAGAGGAGGGAGAGGAGGGAGGAGAGGAGAGGAAGTAGGGGAGGGAGGAGAGGAAGTAGAGGAGGGAGGAGAGGAGGGAGAGCAGGGAGGAGAGGAAGTAGGGGAGGATGGGAATGGAGAGGGGAAGTCACAGTGGTCTTTGAAATACTATAACAAGAACCATTGGCTCATGTCACCTTCTTCACTCAAGAGCTTAACTGCATTAAAGGGAAAAAAACACTTAACGTGGATACTGTACTTATAATGACTAGATACACAAAATAATGGGAAACCTTAGCATCGTTTAAAAGGAGGGTTAGTAGGTTAAAAAAGCATGCCAAAATGTGCCAACTGTAGAATGTGTAGAGAGTATTTCATGTTGGGGAATAATGCTGGCTGCTGGGTTTCCATTGAACACGGCCCGCTGCTTGTTTATCTTGCCATGGCATTAATCCCATCCCTTTCTTTATCTCTAACCCTTACAACAATACAGCCTATGAGAACTAATACATGGAAGGGTTCGATTTCCTCCAGCCAAGCCAAACACCACAGGCTTTCCTCCAGAGAGCAAGGGGTCAGGGGTAGAGGGGGCAGGGTGGGGTACCGGGGTCACGGGGAGTCATACAGCACAGCACCCCGATCGGAGAGGCCGGGGCGGGGGGTACCATCGGGGAGAGGGGGTGAGGGGACAGGCCAGAGGACTGTTTACACTCAAGGCGTTCCCACTATATCCCTGCAGCTACGAAGCAGCCGGTCAGGGAGGCTAACCATAACAGGTAAGAAGAACACACTGAGTACCATAACATGGACCATACCAAGCCGCTCCCAGGGCCTTCTGAGGGCCGGAGGGTCCGGGGCCAGGGGACGGGATGGAGGGTCCAGGGTCGAGGGGGAACTCAGGAAGGAGCTGGTGGGAAATTAACCCTGGGGAGATTTCCTCTCCAAACATTAAACACAGAAACACACACAGATGCCATCTCCCCTCTCCTCTCCCTCCCAAACCACGTGGTGTTGGCTCAGTCTTTACATAATGTTTCATCTAGCTGGGACTCTGGGCCGGAGATAAACACCCTGCTGGGAGGACCTGATTGAGACCAGGTTTGCATCATAATATTACCTCATGCCTGGGCTGGCATACTGTGATTGGCTAAGATGGCAGGCCTCAGAGGGAGATGTGAATCTGTGATCCGTGTAATGGTGTTTGGTAGGGTTGAGCTTTCTGCTAGAATGGTACAGAAAGTCTCTGTTCCGTTCTCACCAACTGTACATTCTCATGTCTACAGAGAGAACAGAGAGGATATGGCCATTTGAGGAGATTTCAGCAACAGCTGGATAAGATTTGTAATATCAAACTCTTTATTACTAAAAGCTTACTGTGGTTCCTCCGGTGGGCTTTGTTCAGACAGGTGTACGTTTATCTATCTAACATCTTACTGGAATTCATCTGAGTCAGGGTTTGATTCTGCCTACATGGGTTTTACCTTGATATATGACTGCACAGAGTATTAACAGTAATATGTTACACAGCCTAACAGGACAGCACAGAGTATTAACAGTAATATGTTACATGGCCTAACAGGACAGCACAGAGTATTAACAGTAATATGTTACATGGCCTAACAGGACAGCACAGAGTATTAACAGTAATATGTTACATGGCCTAACAGGACAGCACAGAGTATTAACAGTAATATGTTACATGGCCTAACAGGACAGCACAGAGTATTAACAGTAATATGTTACACAGCCTAACAGGACAGCACAGAGTATTAACAGTAATATGTTACACAGCCTAACAGGACAGCACAGAGTATTAACAGTAATATGTTACACAGCCTAACAGGACAGCACAGAGTATTAACAGTAATATGTTACATGGCCTAACAGGACAGCACAGAGTATTAACAGTAATATGTTACATGGCCTAACAGGACAGCACATAGTATTAACAGTAATATGTTACACAGCCTAACAGGACAGCACAGAGTATTAACAGTAATATGTTACACAGCCTAACAGGACAGCACAGAGTATTAACAGTAATATGTTACACAGCCTAACAGGACAGCACAGAGTATTAACAGTAATATGTTACATGGCCTAACAGGACAGCACAGAGTATTAACAGTAATATGTTACATGGCCTAACAGGACAGCACAGAGTATTAACAGTAATATGTTACATGGCCTAACAGGACAGCACAGAGTATTAACAGTAATATGTTACATGGCCTAACAGGACAGCACAGAGTATTAACAGTAATATGTTACATGGCCTAACAGGACAGCACAGAGTATTAACAGTAATATGTTACACGGCCTAACAGGACAGCACAGAGTATTAACAGTAATATGTTACACGGCCTAACAGGACAGCACAGAGTATTAACAGTAATATGTTACATGGCCTAACAGGACAGCACATAGTATTAACAGTAATATGTTACATGGCCTAACAGGACAGCACAGAGTATTAACAGTAATATGTTACACGGCCTAACAGGACAGCACAGAGTATTAACAGTAATATGTTACATGGCCTAACAGGACAGCACAGAGTATTAACAGTAATATGTTACATGGCCTAACAGGACAGCACAGAGTATTAACAGTAATATGTTACACGGCCTAACAGGACAGCACAGAGTATTAACAGTAATATGTTACACGGCCTAACAGGACAGCACAGAGTATTAACAGTAATATGTTACACGGCCTAACAGGACAGCACAGAGTATTAACAGTAATATGTTACATGGCCTAACAGGACAGCACAGAGTATTAACAGTAATATGTTACATGGCCTAACAGGACAGCACAGAGTATTAACAGTAATATGTTACATGGCCTAACAGGACAGCACAGAGTATTAACAGTAATATGTTACACGGCCTAACAGGACAGCACAGAGTATTAACAGTAATATGTTACATGGCCTAACAGGACAGCACAGAGTATTAACAGTAATATGTTACATGGCCTAACAGGACAGCACAGAGTATTAACAGTAATATGTTACATGGCCTAACAGGACAGCACAGTGCTGCTAAGGTCAATATTAGTTAACATTGTGTCCAGAGGTATGAAATATAAGTAGAAATATTAATATTACATTAATCGTTCCCACACTTCCACCACATAAAAACAAACCCTCAACAGCTAACATTGATTTAGGTGTTTGAACCCAAACTGTCAACAAGGAGGATAGTCTTTTCTACTCTAGTTGTTATCCAATGAGGCAGCTCCTTGACTCTTTAGACAAGGTTCACAGTGCATCATGTATCCTGTAGCATGCCGCTGCTCCACAGTCCAGATGTCCACAGCCTGGAGTGTGGAGACAGAAGCCAGACCAGGCCGACCCAGCGGGCCACGGGCTAAAACCAGACCAGACCTTTCCACCCCATACCAACGGTCCGGAAAATTAACGTCACCAGGCTTTTGAGAAAGCCAACATCTGACCATCCCTCCGTCCCTCCATCCCTCTAGCCTTCAGCCAGACACGTAGACTCTCCCTCTCTCTCTGTATCATCCAGAGCCAGCTCTTCAACCAGCCAGAAGAGCCTGAACATCAACACAGGGAAGGTGTGAATAACATTCTCAACCTTTCTACAAATCACACGGCAGGACTGGAATGTTTGTTTCTGTGTTTATGTCTGAAAATCTGTCAGCCATTCCCTTGTGGTTTAATTTCTTGTCCATCTGAGAAGAGAGGTGAACAAAAGATGTTGATAAACAGGAACGTTTGATCCTCCTCAGGACAACGCTACATGCAGGAGGACACACTGTCTGAAATAGTACCCTATACCCTATACACTATACACCAACCCTAGTCATAGACTGTTCTCTCTGCTAACAGGTGCCTCCTCACATTGACTCTGTACTGGTACCCCTGTATATAGCCTCCTCACATTGACTCTGTACTGGTACCCCTGTATATAGCCTCCTCACATTGACTCTGTACTGGTACCCCTGTATAAAGCCTCCTCACATTGACTCTGTACTGGTACCCCTGTATATAGCCTCCTCACATTGACTCTGTACTGGTACCCCTGTATATAGCCTCCTCACATTGACTCTGTACTGGTACTTCCTGTATATAGCCTCCTCACATTGACTCTGTACTGGTACCCCTGTATATAGCCTCCTCACATTGAATCTGTACTGGTACCCCTGTATATAGCCTCCTCACATTGACTCTGTACTGGTACTTCCTGTATATAGCCTCCTCACATTGACTCTGTACTGGTACCCCTGTATATAGCCTCCTCACATTGACTCTGTACTGGTACTTCCTGTATATAGCCTCCTCACATTGACTCTGTACTGGTACCCCTGTATATAGCCTCCTCACATTGACTCTGTACTGGTACCACCTCTATATAGCCTCCTCACATTGACTCTGTACTGGTACCCCTGTATATAGCCTCCTCACATTGACTCTGTACTGGTACCACCTCTATATAGCCTCCTCACATTGACTCTGTACTGGTACCCCTGTATATAGCCTCCTCACATTGACTCTGTACTGGTACCCCTGTATATAGCCTCCTCACATTGACTCTGTACTGGTACATCCTGTATATAGCCTCCTCACATTGACTCTGTACTGGTACCCCTGTATATAGCCTCCTCACATTGACTCTGTACTGGTACCCCTGTATATAGCCTCCTCACATTGACTCTGTACTGGTACTTCCTGTATATAGCCTCCTCACATTGACTCTGTACTGGTACCCCTGTATATAGCCTCCTCACATTGACTCTGTACTGGTACCCCTGTATATAGCCTCCTCACATTGACTCTGTACTGTCAGTAAGTATTTCACTTTAAGGTCTACACCTGTTGTATTGTTGGTTAAGGGCTTGTTAGTAAGCATTTCACTGTAAGGTCTACACCTGTTGTATTGTTGGTTAAGGGCTTGTTAGTAAGCATCTCACTGTAAGGTCTACACCTGTTGTATTGTTGGTTAAGGGCTTGTTAGTCAGCATTTCACTGTAAGGTCTACACCTGTTGTATTGTTGGTTAAGGGCTTGTCAGTAAGCATTTCACTGTAAGGTCTACACCTGTTGTATTGTTGGTTAAGGGCTTGTCAGTAAGCATTTCACTGTAAGGTCTACACCTGTTGTATTGTTGGTTAAGGGCTTGTCAGTAAGCATTTCACTGTAAGGTCTACACCTGTTGTATTGTTGGTTAAGGGCTTGTTAGTAAGCATTTCACTGTAAGGTCTACACCTGTTGTATTGTTGGTTAAGGGCTTGTCAGTAAGCATTTCACTGTAAGGTCTACACCTGTTGTATTGTTGGTTAAGGGCTTGTTAGTCAGCATTTCACTGTAAGGTCTACACCTGTTGTATTGTTGGTTAAGGGCTTGTCAGTAAGCATTTCACTGTAAGGTCTACACCTGTTGTATTGTTGGTTAAGGGCTTGTCAGTAAGCATTTCACTGTAAGGTCTACACCTGTTGTATTGTTGGTTAAGGGCTTGTCAGTAAGCATTTCACTGTAAGGTCTACACCTGTTGTATTCGGCTCATGTGACAAATAACATTTAATTGTATTTTATTTTATTTAGTGTACTAATCTTGATCAATGGGGTCATTATTCTGGTATACAGGGAATAGGGTGCAATTTGGGATCCATTATGTGGTTGTATCTCCATCACTCTAACATCTGCTCTAACAGACCTGAAGCTGCCAGAGGATCTTACTGCCTTTAACAACAATGCTGCTCTAACAGACCTGACGCTGCCAGAGGTTCTTACTGCCTTCAACAACAATGTTTCTATCCCCAGTCATCCAGGTGTACCGCACCGTTTTCTGGCCGGCCAATCCCCAGACTGTTTATTTGCTAAAAGACAGACCAGGAAGTGAAACTCCAAACAATGGCGAGGGATTGTAAATCTAAATCGGCCTCTATGTGCCAGCGTCTAGCCAGCCTCCTCCACCCTCCACCCTGGCCTCAGCTGCCTGCTCCTCCTGGGGGGAAATAGGAGGGATGGATGTGGGAGAAAGAACATTCCAACGGACCAGAGGGCTGGAGGACGGTGGTGTGGAGGCTGGAGGACCAGCCCTGGGCCCTGGGGTCTATACGAGGGCAACACACAGACCTGCAGACAAACAGGTCCACAGACAGACGTGGGGGAATGTGTCACAGTGTTTATTACACCAGCCAATAAACACACATGCTCTGCTCGTCGGCTCCACATGACAAGATGGCTGCCGAGTTCCTGCTGAAGCTTGGCGGACAGAGCGATACATCAGACCAGTCAGCACCTGTCCCAGCGCTGGGAAGTGGAGTGGCCATTAAAGACAAGTGTTTTGACTGCAGCTCTGACCCCTGCTCTCTCCTCTCCTCTCCTCTCCTCTCCTCTCCTCTCCTCTCCTCTCCTCTCCTCTCCTCTCCTCTCCTCTCCTCTCCTCTCCTCTCCTCTCCTCTCCTCTCCTCTCCTCTCCTCTCCTCTCCTCTCTCCTCTCCTCTCCTCTCCTCTCCTCTCCTCTCCTCTCCTCTCCTCTCCTCTCCTCTCCTCTCCTCTCCTCTCCTCTCCTCTCTCCCCTGCTCTCTCCTCTCCTCTCTCCCCTGCTCTCTCCTCTCTCCTCTCTCCCCTGCTCTCTCCTCTCTCCTCTCCTCTCCTCTCTCCCCAGCTCTCTCCTCTCTCCTCTCCTCTCCTCTCTCCCCAGCTCTCTCCTCTCTCCTCTCCTCTCTCCCCTGCTCTCTCCTCCCTCCTCTCTCCTCTCCCCAGCTCTCTCCTCTCCTCTTCTCCTCTCTCCCCTGCTCTCTCCTCTCCTCTCCTCTCTCCCCTGCTCTCTCCTCTCCTCTCCTCTCCTCTCCTCTCCTCTCCTCTCCTCTCCTCTCCTCTCCTCTCCTCTCCTCTCCTCTCCTCTCCTCTCCTCTCCTCTCCTCTCCTCTCTCCCCTGCTCTCTCCTCTCTCCTCTCCTCTCCTCTCTCCCCAGCTCTCTCCTCTCTTCCCTCCTCTCTCCCCTGCTCTCTCCCCTGCTCTCTCCTCTCCTCTCTCCCTAGCTCTCTCCTCTCTCCCCTCCTCTCTCCCCTGCTCTCTCCCCTGCTCTCTCCTCTCCTCTCCTCTCTCCCTAGCTCTCTCCTCTCTCCCCTCCTCTCTCCCCTGCTCTCTCCCCTGCTCTCTCCTCTCCCCTCCTCTCTCCTCTGCTCTCTCCTCTCCTCTCCTCTCCTCTCCTCTCCTCTCCTCTCCTCTCCTCTCCTCTCCCCTCCTCTCTCCTCTCTCCCCTGCTCTCTCCTCTCCTCTCTCCCCTCCTCTCTCCCCTGCTCTCTCCTCTCCCCTCCTCTCTCCTCTCTCACCTGCTCTCTCCTCTCCCCTCCTCTCTCCTCTCTCACCTGCCCTCTCCTCTCCTCTCCTCTCCTCTCCTCTCCTCTCCTCTCCTCTCCTCTCCTCTCCTCTCCTCTCCTCTCCTCTCCTCTCCTCTCCTCTCCTCTCTCCCCAGCTCTCTCCTCTCTCCCCTCCTCTCTCCCCTGCTCTCTCCCCGCTCTCTCCTCTCCTCTCCTCTCTCCCCAGCTCTCTCCTTTCTCCTCTCCTCCCTCCCCTCCTCTCTCCTCTCTCCCCTGCTCTCTCCACTCCCCTCCTCTCTCCTCTCTCCCCTGCTCTCTCCTCTCCCCTCCTCTCTCCTCTCTCACCTGCTCTCTCCTCTCCCCTCCTCTCTCACCTGCTCTCTCCTCTCCTCTCCTCTCCTCTCCTCTCCTCTCCTCTCCTCTCCTCTCCTCTCCTCTCCTCTCCTCTCCTCTCCTCTCCTCTCCTCTCCTCTCCTCTCCTCTCCTCTCCTCCTCTCACCTCTCTCCCCTGCTCTCTCCTCTCCTCTCTCCCCTCCTCTCTCCCCTGCTCTCTCCTCTCTCCCCTCCTCTCTCCCCTGTTCTCTCCTCTCCCCTCCTCTCTCCTCTTCTCTCTCCCCAGCTCTCTCCTCTCTCCCCTCCTCTCTCCCCTGCTCTCTCCCCTGCTCTCTCCTCTCCCCTCCTCTCTCTCCTCTCCTCTCCTCTCCTCTCCTCTCCTCTCCTCTCCTCTCCTCTCCTCTCCTCTCCTCTCCTCTCCTCTTCTACCAAACTCTCTGTGTGTGGTGTACCCCAGGTACCTGAATAATATGTTGTCTACATGGGACAATATGGCAGAATAATTCAATCATCACATCATGATTCCAATTGATTGTTTTGGAACTTGTTTTCAAGCACATGTGACCAAATTAATTTCCCCATGTGGGATAATAACATCTATATAATCCAATCTAATCTAATCTAATCTAATCTAATCTAATTGAATCATACCCAATTCCAATTGATGTTCTTGTGGCTTATCTTCCCAGATTTCTATATTTAGACAGCCTCTATAGCCTCTATACAGCAGGTATACAGGGTGCAGAGTGACTGGGACCTTCAAACAGTTCCCACATACAGGGTCCAGAGTGACTGGGACCTTCAAACAGTTCCCACATACAGGGTCCAGAGTGACTGGGACCTTCAAGCAGGTCCCACATACAGGATCCAGAGTGACTGGGACCTTCAAGCAGTTCCCACATACAGGGTCCAGAGTGACTGGGACCTTCAAGCAGGCCCCACATACAGGGTCCAGAGTGACTGGGACCTTCAAGCAGACCCCACATACAGGGTCCAGAGTGACTGGGACCTTCAAGCAGACCCCACATACAGGGTCCAGAGTGACTGGGACCTTCAAGCAGACCCCACATACACGGTCCAGAGTGACTGGGACCTTCAAGCAGGTCCCACATACAGGGTCCAGAGTGACTGGGACCTTCAAGCAGGCCCCACATACAGGGTCCAGAGTGAGGATCAGTAACCTTCTGAAGGAGTAGCCAGCTGTCTGTTGGAGTTAGTCTTGATGAGTGGAGATGGTCCTCAGATCGTTCACAGGCCCTGTCCTCTGGCCTCCAGAGGGACGTCTTCCTCTACACACCAAGGAAGATGAGGCCTTGTCCCCAGACTGTCTGTCCCCAGGTCCGTCTCAGAATAGGGTGGCAGGTAGCCTAGAGGTTATGGCTGGGAAGCCTTTGCGTCTTGTGGTCTGATGACGTCGTGACCTTTTCAGTCTCTCCTCTGTTCGTCTCATGTTGCCAAGTACAGACTTCACTCCAGATCTCATGCTAGTTTATCTGCATAGTTTCTGAGTTTGGTGGCATTTGCTTGGGCTTTGGGCAGCTACTGGCATTTAGGTTGTCTGGATGACGCTAGATACAGTGATGTCAATTCAGCTTTAAGAAGTATGTCTGGTCTATCCTGTCACTGAATGAGAAGGTGTGCTGACCTTTGGTGTAAAAACCAGACAGGGATGAGGGATGAGAGATGATTGTAAACTGAGCAGGAGTGCAGCTATGTTGGCCTAGTGACGCTGTACTGTGAAGAATGATGCTAGGTGCTCATATATGGACCAGACAGGGATCAAGTCAACTCAGCAAGAGTGCAGCTAGCTACTCTGTGCCAAGTTAGGCCATACTGTGAAGCTTGATAACTTTGTATGTCCTCTGATTGTTAGGGTACATTGTGGTACTGTTGCCTGGCTACATCATAGAGATTATGTCATTAAAACTCAGTTTTCAACCACTCCACAGATTTCATGTTAACAAACTATAGTTTTGGCAAGTCGGTTAGGACATCTACTTTGTGCATGACACAAGTAATTCTTCCAACAATTGTTTACAGACAGATTATTTCACTTATAATTCACTATATCACAATTCCACTGGGTCAGACGTTTACATACACTAAGTTGACAGTGCCTTTAAACAGCTTGGAAAATTCCAGAAAATGATGTCATGGCTTTAGAAGCTTCTGATAGGCTAATTGGCATACTTTGAGTCAATTGGAGGTGTACCTGTGGATGTATTTCAAGGCCTACCTTCAAACTCAGTGCCTCTTTGCTCGACATCATGCGAAAATCAAAAGAAATCAGCCAAGAATTCAGAAAAAAATGTGTAGACCTCTGCAAGTCTGGTTCATCCTTGGGAGCAATTTCCAAACGCCTGAAGGTACCACGTTCATCTGTACAAACAATAGTACGCAAGTATAAACACCATGGGACCACGCAGCCGTCATACCGCTCAGGAAGGAGACACGTTCTGTCTCCTAGAGATGAACGTACTTTGGTACGAAAAGTGCAAATCAATCCCAGAACTACAGCAAAGGACCTTGTGAAGATGCTGGAGGAAACAGGTACAAAAGTATCTATATCCACAGTAAAACGAGTCCTATATCGACATAACCTGAAAGGCTGCTGAGCAAGGAAGAAGTACGTTCATCTCAACTAGTCTAAAGAAGGACAGTTTTATGGCTTCTTTAATCAGCACAACAGTTTTCAGCTGTGCTAACATAATTGCAAAAGGGTTTTCTAATGATCAATTAGCCTTTTAAAATGATAAACTTGGATTAGCTAACACAACATGCCATTAGAACACAGGAGTGATGGTTGCTGATAATGGGCCTCTGTACGCCAAAGTAGATATTCCATACAAAATCAGCCGTTTCCAACTACAATAGTCATTTACAACATTAACAATGTCTACACTGTATTTCTGATCTATTTGATGATTTTTAATAGACAAAAAATCAGCTTATCTTTGAAAAACAAGGACATTTCTAAGTGACCCCAACCTTTTGAACGGTAGTGTATAATAATATATATAATACTATATTTATATATCATACTTCTTCTATGGTACATTGTGGTACTGTTGACCTGGAACATTATAAATAGGACTAATAAAACAGACAGTCAGTCCACACCTTGACACCCCATGATGATGATATAACGCCCTTCTCAGACAAAGAAATACAACCGACTGGTAGTTTGTCAAAGATGTTCAGACGCTGTCTCATGGAAAAAAGGCTTCAGGCCTGAATACCTTAAAATGCCTGCTTGAACCTTGAGAGTTCTACACAGAGCCCATATGCAGAGAGCTACACAGAGCCCTTATACAGAGAGCTACACAGAGAGCTACCCTGAGCCTTATACAGAGAGCTACACATAGCCTTATACAGAGAGCTACACAGAGCCCATATACAGAGTGGAACACAGAGCCCATATACAGAGAGCTACCCTGAGCCTTATACAGAGAGCTACACAGAGCCCATATACAGAGAGGAACACTGAGCCTTATACAGAGAGCAACCCTGAGCCTTATACAGAGAGGAACACTGAGCTCATATACAGAGAGCTACACAGAGCCCCTATACAGAGCTACCCTGAGCCTTATACAGAGAGCTACACAGAGCTCATATACAGAGAGCTACACAGAGCCCCTATACAGAGCTACCCTGAGCCTTATACAGAGAGCTACACAGAGCTCATATACAGAGAGCCACACAGAGCCCCTATACAGAGAGCTACACAGAACCCATTAGCAGAGAGCTACACAGAGCCCATATACAGAGAGCTACACAGAGCCCATATACAGAGAGCTACACAGAGCCCCTATACAGAGAGCTACACAGAGCCCATATACAGAGAGCTACACAGAGCCCATGTACAGAGAGCTACACAGAGCCCTTATACAGAGAGCTACACAGAGCCTTATACGGAGAGCTAAACACAGAGCCCATATACAGAGAGCTACACAGAGCCCATATACAGAGAGCTACACAGAGCCCATATACAGAGAGCTGCACAGAGCCCCTATACAAAGCTACACAGAGCCCATATGCAGAGAGCTACACAGAGCCCATATACAGAGAGCTACACAGAGCCCCTATACAGAGCTACACAGAGCCCATATACAGAGAGCTACACAGAGCCCCTATACAGAGAGCTACACAGAGCCCATATACAGAGAGCTACACAAGCCCATATACAGAGAGCTACACAGAGCCCTTATACAGAGAGCTACACAGAGCCCATATACAGAGAGCTACACAGAGCCCATATACAGAGAGCTACACAGAGCCCCTATACAGAGCTACACAGAGCCCTTATACAGAGAGCTACACAGAGCCTTATACGGAGAGCTAAACACAGAGCCCATATACAGAGAGCTACACAGAGCCCATATACAGAGAGCTACACAGAGCCCCTATACAGAGCTACACAGAGCCCATATACAGAGAGCTACACAGAGCCCCTATACAGAGAGCTACACAGAGCCCATATACAGAGAGCTACACAGAGCCCCTATACAGAGCTACACAGAGCCCATATACAGAGAGCTACACAGAGCCCCTATACAGAGAGCTACACAGAGCCCATATACAGAGAGCTACACAAGCCCATATACAGAGAGCTACACAGAGCCCTTATACAGAGAGCTACACAGAGCCCATATACAGAGAGCTACACAGAGCCCATATACAGAGAGCTACACAGAGCCCCTATACAGAGCTACACAGAGCCCTTATACAGAGAGCTACACAGAGCCTTATACGGAGAGCTAAACACAGAGCCCATATACAGAGAGCTACACAGAGCCCATATACAGAGAGCTACACAGAGCCCCTATACAGAGCTACACAGAGCCCATATACAGAGAGCTACACAGAGCCCCTATACAGAGCTACACAGAGCCCTTATACAGAGAGCTACACAGAGCCTTATACGGAGAGCTAAACACAGAGCCCATATACAGAGAGCTACACAGAGCCCATATACAGAGAGCTACACAGAGCCCCTATACAGAGCTACACAGAGCCCATATACAGAGAGCTACACAGAGCCCCTATACAGAGAGCTACACAGAGCCCATATACAGAGAGCTACGCAGAGCCCATATACAGAGAGCTATGCAGAGCCCCTATACAGAGAGCTACACAGAGCCCCTATACAGAGAGCTACACAGAGCCCCTATACAGAGAGCTACACAGAGCCCCTATACAGAGAGCTACACAGAGCCCCTATACAGAGAGCTACACAGAGCCCCTATACAGAGAGCTACACAGAGCCCCTATACAGAGAGCTACACAGAGCCCATATACAGAGAGCTACACAGAGCCCCTATACAGAGAGCTACACAGAGCCCCTATACAGAGAGCTACACAGAGCCCCTTTACAGAGAGCTACACAGAGCCCCTATACAGAGAGCTACACAGAGCCCCTATACAGAGATTTACACAGAGCCCCTATACAGAGAGCTACACAGAGCCCCTATACAGAGAGCTACACAGAGCCCCTATACAGAGAGCTACACAGAGCCCCTATACAGAGAGCTACACAGAGCCCCTATACAGAGAGCTACACAGAGCCCCTATACAGAGAGCTACACAGAGCCCCTATACAGAGAGCTACACAGAGCCCCTATACAGAGAGCTACACAGAGCCCCTATACAGAGAGCTACACAGAGCCCCTATACAGAGAGCTACACAGAGCCCCTATACAGAGAGCTACACAGAGCCCCTATACAGAGAGCTACACAGAGCCCCTATACAGAGAGCTACACAGAGCCCCTATACAGAGAGCTACACAGAGCCCCTATACAGAGAGCTACACAAAGCCCTTATACAGAGTGTGTGTCCCAAATGGCACCCTATTCCCTTAATAGTGTGCTATAAAATGGCATATAGAGCTTTGGTCAAAAGTGGGGTTCCATTTGGAACACATCCAGAGTTCTACCCTGAGCCACAGACCGCCGCTTGGAGAGCTGTTATGATTATTGTTTTTCTGACTGGAGAATGTTAAGCAAGTCCTGTTTCTATCAACAGGGTCTGCCAACACTGGCCTTAGCTCTCTATCCAGAACACTGCTGACAGAGTAGCTGGGAAGAGCATTGGACTAATGAAGGGCGTCAATCTATCAGGGACACTGTGTTGGTCTGCCACACCGTGCTGCTCAGAGCTTACAGCAGAGATGGTAGAGACCATCAGAGAGGCAACAGGACTCAGAGAGAACAGCTGGTGAAAAGGTACCAGGGTGTTTGAGTTGGTCCGATGTGGAGTTGGTCAGCTCTTAGAGCCACATATGATAAGATGAAACAGAGGTTCTGCGATAAACGACTCAAATGTGTAAAAGATAAAACCAATAACAGTAACAGACCAGTAGCATCTCTCCACCTGCCCAGCTACCCTGGCTCTTCTCCGCCCTCTGGTTTAAAGGAATACCTCACATAGTTCCTGACTCTGCACCAGCCTGGTGCGCTGGGGGGCATCTTCCCAGCTACCCTGGCTCTTCTCCACCCTCTGGTTTAAAGGAATACCTCACATAGTTCCTGACTCTGGACCAGTCCGGTGCGCTGCAGCCTTTCCAGTAACCTGCCCTGTTTGGAATGCTCTCCATACATCAATAAACACTTCAAACACAGTGTTTTAGAGGGACCAGGAGAACACACACAGAGGACTACTATTTTTAGCATTGCTCCGTCTAGAGGGTGATGGGTCATCTCCCCCGCCGTACCCCCTGTTGACCAGATGTGCTTGGTAAAGACTCTCTTTAGTGTCTGATACCCTGGAGTTAGGGTTATACCCTTGGGCCGTCAAAATAGACCTGTTCTGCAGTTCCTGTTTTCTATTTAAAGAAGAAACTTCCAGAAATATACCATGAGTCTTCCTCTAACTTATTTGTTTAACCATAACCCCCCAGGAGTCGTCTACATAAACAGCCTTAGGGTTAGGGTTCCCTATGTCTCCGGATCAGATGGAAACTATCTGTTAAACTAGTTGAAGCTCTCTCAGTTCTGACCCTGTATCCTGGCAGTGAGAGATTGTTTTTCTATAATGTCTTGGGATTCTATTCATGATTGAACCAGTTCAACGTTAACAACCATCCAGAACCGCTTCCTTGCTGCAGGCCCCACACACCTTGTGAAATGTCGTCAGATACTGCAAAGGAAAAGTTACATGACAGAACCCTTCCCAAGGCCTTGATAAACAAACAAACTACTAGCGGTCATTCTGCTGCCGCATCATAGCTGCAGTCTTTCAGGCTATCTCACACAGGGCTCTGGTCAAAACTAGTGCACTATGTAGGGAATAGGGTGCCATTTGGACACAGCAGATAGATCATTACTCCTTCAGATATAATAGTATTTATTTTGGAGTACCTCAGGAATCAATATCTTTAATATTCCCCCTATTTATAAATGATCTAACCTCTGTGTTCTCTGCATGGTAACTGCAGCTGTATGAAGGAACAGGAGAGGATCAGACAGTACTCAGCTTTGCCCCATAATCTCTCCCCGTCTATCCACACCTGCCTTTCAACAAGAATCACAAATTACACCATCCAATCAAACGGCTCCGCCTCGGTCCAGTTCAAGACAAACATGTGGTCATCTCAGACAGCTGTGTGATTCAGGATCTGGACCAGATATCAGCCGTCTTTCTGCAGAGGAGTGCATGTGCCGATCTCTGGTGAAATAATTACAGCGTGCCGGGGGCTCTGGTTCACGTTCCCTCAGAGCGGCACTCTGTATGTAACAGAATAGTGCTCTGAGATGGAAAGACAGGAGAGGGAATGAAAACATGGATAAAGCAGAAAAACCATTTGGCCTCAGAACCAGGCACTGTATCCTCTTCCTGTAATTACCTTCTTCTAGTAGCATTCCTCCTGATGTCGTTCTCTGAATGTTTCACAGAGCAGAGAACAGAGGCTGGTTCATTATTCTCTAAGGGATTCACAGAGCAGAGAACAGAGAGGCTGGTTCATTATTCTCTAAGGGATTCACAGAGCAGAGAACAGAGGCTGGTTCATTATTCTCTAAGGGATTCACAGAGCAGAGAACAGAGAGGCTGGTTCATTATTCTCTAAGGGATTCACAGAGCAGAGAACAGAGGCTGGTTCATTATTCTCTAAGAGATTCACAGAGCAGAGAACAGAGGCTGGTTCATTATTCTCTAAGGGATTCACAGAGCAGAGAACAGAGGCTGGTTCATTATTCTCTAAGTGATTCACAGAGCAGAGAACAGAGGCTGGTTGATTATTCTCTAAGAGATTCACAGAGCAGAGAACAGAGGCTGGTTGATTATTCTCTAAGGGATTCACAGAGCAGAGAACAGAGGCTGGTTCATTATTCTCTAAGTGATTCACAGAGCAGAGAACAGAGGCTGGTTCATTATTCTCTAAGGAATTCACAGAGCAGAGAACAGAGGCTGGTTCATTATTCTCTAAGGGATTCACAGAGCAGAGAACAGAGGCTGGTTCATTATTCTCTAAGTGATTCACAGAGCAGAGAACAGAGAGGAGAGATAGTGTTCAGAGAGGAGAGATAGTGTTCAGAGAGGGGAGATAGTGTTGCATGGGAGGCCTGGCTGAGACATGGATGGTGTGGACAGAGACTGTGGCTTCAGGGGTCTGCAGGGGTCTTACATTCCCACCACCAGCCCCCTTAGCTACGCCGCCCACTGCCAGAACACCACCATGGAGGCAGAGAGAGCAGAGACCTCCGGATGACTAAAATAATTGCTCATTTATCAATTTTCAACTGAGTGACTTGACTAACATTGCATGTTGTCTTAATGTTGCAGTAGGCATGTTGTATAGTAATGGGACGTGCTTACATTAGGTTGATGTCCATGTCTGAGGTACAGTTAACAAGACAGTCTATGTTACATCCAGCACGGAGGGAGATGGAGTTGACCAGTAAACAAGACTGAGTTCCACACTAAGACAGGGTTGATCATGTCAACTCCTCCACACAGCTGACCAGCAGCCAGACAGAGAGCCAGCTGAACATCCACCCCTCCTACGGCTGATATGGAGACTTTATAGGAACCTGTCCCCTGGGAGAATTAAAATAATTAAAGCAAAAACACGTGAAAAGACTCAAATATACAAAATAACCCACAAAGTATTTTCAATTTCGCTAGGGGTTAGTCATTTTCCTTATGTTAACAGCCACTACATTCTGCAGAGTGTTTTATCCCAGGTCTGGTCACTCGTTGGGAAGAAAACAGAGCATTCAGCGGCCAACCAATGAGATTACTCTGATTATAATCATTAATAAAGCTTCACCGCTGTAATAACGATTAAGTCATAAATCATTGTTCACTCTGATGAAGAATAAGAAGGTGCAGGAGAACGGCTAACGGCTGCAGGAGAACTACTGCTGCTCCCCCTCGCTGGTTTCCAAAGGTCATACACTCTAACTATCATAACCACAGCTGTCATTATAAAGCTGTAGGTAGGGAGTGGAAATGGTCTGGTAGAAGTGGTGCAACATGGGGTCTAATGTAGCTGATTGGAGTGAGGTTACCGTGGGAACATGTGGGACTGAGAGGTCAGATGATGGGTGAAAAGGGTTCTAACTGGAACCCAAAAAGTTGTTCAAAGGGTTCTCTTATGGGGACAGCCCAAAAAACCTTTTAGGTTCTAGATAGCACCTTTTTTCTAAGAGTGTAGTCTAAGCCACCAGGGTAATCATACTTGGCCCCGGGCCGAGCCACCTCTCCTCTGACCAACATGCACCCCCCATGTTTATAAAATACCCCTGTGGTCCAAAACACACAGCCAGCCTCAGCGCTGAAATACATCTACATTTCCTACAGCCGTTTAGCCCTGGTCATCAGTCACTTTTTCAACAGCCCTTTCAGGACCTGTGCTCAACTGTGTTGAAATATAAATATGAACCAGGTGGTTCCAGGACTGAATGCTGATTGGCTGAAAGCTGTTTTATATCAGACCATAATTACTTTGGTAACCAGTTTATAATAGCAATAAGGCACCTCGGGGGTTTGTGGTATATGGCCAATATACCATGGCTATGGGCTGTATCCAGGCACTTTGTGTAGCGTTGTGCTTAGGAACAGCCCTTAGCCGTGGTATATTTGCCATTGACCACACCCCCTCTGGTCTTATTGCTTAAATAGACCAAAGGACAGAGAGAGAGACTGGCTCAAACATGAACTATACCATGTAGGCTGGAGGTGACACATGTAGGCTGGAGGTGACACATGTAGGCTGGAGGTGACACATGTAGGCTGGAGGTGACACATGTAGGCTGGAGGTGACACATGGAGAAGCTGTTTTCAGAGGAATTCCCCTACTGGGAGTATGACAGTAGGAGGGACACGGCTGACCTACATGGAATGACTGGCTCCTGTATTCCCATCCTATTCCCATCCCGTCCCCATGACGTTCCCATTCCAGTCAAACAAACTTCTGTGAACTCATGGCCCATACCTGGGTGCTGTGTGACACATCAGGAAATACCTCAGTGTGTCCTCCGACTTCCTTAAGAAAGGATACATACCTCACAAAGACCTCACAGAGAGACCAGACAAACGCTTCTCCAACCTCACAGAGAGACCAGACAAACGCTTCTCCAACCTCACAAAGAGACCAGACAAATGCTTCTCCAACCTCACAAAGAGACCAGACAAACGCTTCTCCAACCTCACAAAGAGACCAGACAAACGCTTCTCCAACCTTACAGAGAGACCAGACAAATGCTTCTCCAACCTCACAAAGAGACCAGACAAACGCTTCTCCAACCTCACAAAGAGACCAGACAAACGCTTCTCCAACCTTACAGAGAGACCAGACAAATGCTTCTCCAACCTTACAGAGAGACCAGACAAATGCTTCTCCAACCTCACAAAGAGACCAGACAAACGCTTCTCCAACCTCACAAAGAGACCAGACAAACGCTTCTCCAACCTCACAGAGAGACCAGACAAACGCTTCTCCAACCTCACAAAGAGACCAGACAAACGCTTCTCCAACCTCACAGAGAGACCAGACAAATGCTTCTCCAACCTCACAAAGAGACCAGACAAATGCTTCTCCAAACTCACAAAGAGACCAGACAAATGCTTCTCCAACCTCACAAAGAGACCAGACAAATGCTTCTCCAATCTCACAAAGAGACCAGACAAAGGCTTCTCCAAACTCACAAAGAGACCAGACAAATGCTTCTCCAACCTCACAAAGAGACCAGATAAATGCTTCTCCAACCTCACAAAGAGACCAGACAAATGCTTCTCCAACCTCACAAAGAGTCAGACAAACGTATGGGCAGAGAGCCATAAAGAGAGGTCTCTGGTCTCTGACTGTCCGCTAACTAACTCACCTAAACTTTATATACTATACTCATGGATCAATGACCTAAATGTCTTTACCCATGAATCCCATCAAAGTCTGCACCAGAAGTGGCCATGCCGTCCTGTGAACTCACAACCCAGGTCTGATAGGTCTCAGGTCTGTTACTGACCTGGTGACTAAATACGTGGGCAGAGAGCCATAGGGATAGGTCTCAGGTCTGTTAGTGACCTGATGACTAAATACATGGGCAGAGAGCCATAGGGACAGGTCTCAGGTCTGTTACTGACCTGGTGACTAAATACGTGGGCAGAGAGCCATAGGGACAGGTCTCAGGTCTGTTAGTGACCTGGTGACTAAATACGTGGGCAGAGAGCCATAGGGACAGGTCTCAGGTCTGTTAGTGACCTGGTGACTAAATACGTGGGCAGAGAGCCATAGGGACAGGTCTCAGGTCTGTTAGTGACCTGGTGACTAAATACGTGGGCAGAGAGCCATAGGGACAGGTCTCAGGTCTGTTAGTGACCTGGTGACTAAATACGTGGGCAGAGAGCCATAGGGACAGGCCTCAGGTCTGTTACTGACCTGGTGACTAAAGCCTGAACACTGCTACAGTACGTCAGGCCTTCTGTTCTCAGTGAGAACCCCTGATGTAAACACTGGTCAGACAGCCTTTATTTACACTACCTGAACTCTGTCTATACTGACTGATCCCTTCAAACTACCTGAACTCTGTCTATACTGACTGATCCCTTCAAACTACCTGAACTCTGTCTATATTGACTGATCCCTTCAAACTACCTGAACTCTGTCTATACTGACTGATCCCTTCAAACTACCTAAACTCTGTCTATACTGACTGATCCCTTCAAACTACCTGAACTCTGTCTATACTGACTGATCCCTTCAAATGGTGGGAAAGTCCTGACAGACACTGAGCAAGGAAACGCTATAGTGTAGGCTACAAATGAAAACATTTCTGCAGAAAGTTGGGGATTTTATAGTTCCGTGTTCACTTAAAAATGCCCTGAAATTGGTGAATATATGATGTAGCCACTACAGTTCAGAATGAATAAGGAAAACACTTTTAAAAAACACGGATAGAAACTTCCAAGAACAATATTTCAAATCCCCCTTAGCTTCTCTGCTAACATCCCGGGCAGGAGCAGAGGACGTTTTCAGTACTACAGTTTGTACAAGGCTGTCTGTTGACTCAGCACCTGGCTTGGTGCACACAGACAGCTTTAGAAAAGAAGGGTGTATAGTCACACAGGGTTTAGGAGGGGACGTAACCTGCTGTGTGTGTGTGTGTATGTGTGCTTCCCCCTGTGCTGTGTGTGTCCCCTAAACCTGTGCATCTGTTCCCCTAAGCGTAGGTCGTAAAGAAACCCACTTCCCTCCGGAATACTAGAGGGCCTCCCAGAGAAGAGGTCTAGAGAGCAGGTCAGATGTTTATTAATGTACGACCACGTCAATCACTTTGATATCTGACATGATGTCATGATGGAAAGAGAGAGGGAGAGGGGGAGGGATGGAGAGAGAGAGAGTCTCTCCCCCTTTCTCTGGTCGGTACAGTCATGCTGTTGCCGCTGAGTAATCCGGACACACACTCAGCTGTGGGCGTTCTGTTGGGTCTGGGTGGCTGGGAGGACCACCTGAGTGGGTGTAGGAGGCTTCCCCTGTCTGGGTCTGGTCTGTTCTGAGGGTTTATTCACTGGTGTGTAGCCTACAGAACTTCAGAACTACAGAACTACAGAACTACAGAACTACAGAACTTCAGAACTACAGAACTACAGAACTACAGAACTACAGAACTAGTGTGTTTGTGCGTGTGTGTGTGTGTGTGTGTGTGAGAGTGTGTGTGTGTGTGTGTGTATGTGTGTGTGTGTGTGTGTGTGTGTGTGTGTGTGTGTGTGTGTGTGTGTGTGTGTGTGTGTGTGGGTGTGTGTGTGTGTGTGTGTGTGTGTGTGTGTGCCAAATCACTGCCACTAGCAGAAGGATTCTAACAGGACACACTGGAGGAGAGTCCTTCATCACCTGTATTAGATACGTACTTTATTGATCCCCGAGGGGGAAATGTATTCTTTTTTTTTGTTTTTTTTTTTTTGTTAGATAGATAGGTACTAATATTATACACATTATATAGTAAGACCTCCCTCAGTCTACTAGCCATCACACTCAGAGTGCTAACTGGTCGACAAACACACAGGGATGCCCGTTCGTACACACACAGAAACATGCTAAGAAAATGTTCTCTTTAAATGTTTGGCTGAATAAAGCTGCACAAAGCAATATCAACCTGCTGCTGGGCGACATATGGTGTCTAGATTCAGAGAGTTCTACAAACCTCAACGCACAACCAGCTCACAACAACTCTTCATATCCCACTACATGTTATGGAGATGATCTACACCCATAGCAGGTCACACACACCACTGGATGGATCACCTTGGTACAGAATGATTCCAATAAATGAACTGGTTACATTCCTGTGACATACCTTTCTATCAGCTGTTTATGTGGTGGTTCATTGGTTGGATTATAGTCTGAGAGGAAGGAGAGAGAGGTAAAATAAAAGATAGAGAGAAAGAGAGAGAGGGAGGGAGAGAGAGAAAGAGATATACAGAGAGAGAGGGAGGGAGAGAGAGAAAGAGATATACAGAGAGAGAGAAAGAGAGAGAGATGCAGAGAGAGATGTTGTCATACTGTCTCTGGCCTCAAGAGGGCGCTGTGCTGAATTGAGGGGAGTGGGTTGGGCTACAGTACTGTACTTAGTTGGGACTTCATGAGAATGACATTACATAATTCATTGGAAAGTTTTGTTCAGTTGAAGGTGTGGAAAAATGAATGTAAAGTCCTTCAGCAGAGTTATTTTAAGACACGCTCAATCAGAACTCAGGAATGTGTTCTCCCTGATACTAACAGTCAGCAGCTCACCCTCTGACAGGGGCTCAGGCCCAAATGGCACCCCATTCCCTATGTAGAGCCCTAGCCTTAGTCAAACGTAGTGCACTGTATAGGGAATAGGGTGACATTTGGGACTCCACAGGGTTTTCCTGGACCCATGGACAGTTGGACCGATGGATTGAAGACTCTTAGTTGTTTAGGCAGGGGTTTTGGAAATGTTTTTGAGTATTTAAGGTCAGCAGGTTTCTAGAATAGGAAAATAGGCCATGTTGTTTTACCTCAACGTGTTTGATTGTGAAGCAAAAAGGAGAAAACCAATCTGTGTGTGACTCGATGACAGTTTGGAGTGAGTACAGTGGCATTGATGCTGGGATTTTTTCACAACATAAACCATGAAACATAGTGACCGGGGACTTTAATGCAGGCAAACTTAAATCTGTTTTACCTCATTTCTACCAGCATGTCACATGTGCAACCAGAGTGAAAACAACTCTAGACCACCTTTACTCCACACACAGAGATGCATACAAAGCTCTCCCTCACCCTCCATTTGGCAAATCTGACCATAATTCTATCCTCCTGATTCCTGCTTACAAGCAAAAACTAAATCAGGAAGTACCAGTGACTCGCTCAATACGGAAATGGTCAGATGACACGGATACTACGCTACAGGACTGTTTTGGTAGCACAGACTGGAAAATATTCCGGGATTCATCCAATAGCATTGGGGAGTACACCACCTCAGTCATCGGCTTCATCAATAAATGCATCAACATCATCCCCACAGTGACCGTACGTACATATCCCAACCAGAAGCCATGGATTAGCAAGAGCTGCTGCTTTCAAGGAGCGGGACACTAATCCGGACACTTATAAGAAATCCTGCTACACCCTCAGATGAACCATCAAACAGGCAAAGTGTCAATACAGGATTAAGATTGAGTCCGAATCTGACGCTTGTCGGATGTGGCAGGACTTGAAAACTATTACGGACTAAAATGTTTATTTTTATTTTTATTTAACTAGTCAGTTAAGAACAAATTCTTATTTACAATGACGGCCTACCAAAAGGCAAAAGGCCTCCTGCAGGGATGGGGGCTGGGATTAAAAATAAAAATAAATTAAATAAAAATATAGGACAAAACACACATCACGACAAGAGAGACAACACTACATAAAGAGACCTAAGACAACACAACATGGTAGCAACACATGACAACACAGCATGGTAGCAACTTAACATGACAACAACATGGCAGCAACACAACAGGGTAGCAACACAACAGGGTAGCAGCACAAAAGAGGGTACAAACATTATTGGGCACAGACAACAGTACAAAGGGCAGGAAGGTAGAGACATCAATACATCACGTAAAGCATTAAAACTGTCCAGTTTGAGTGTTTGTTTCAGCTCGATCCAGTCGCTAGCTGCAGTGAACTGCAGAGGGAAACCCAGCCGCGAGCTGCCCAGTGATGCGAGCCTACCAGAAAAGCTAAATGCCTTTTATGCTCGCTTCGAGGCAAGCAACTCTGAAGCATGCATGAGAGCACCAGCTGTTCTGGACGAATGTATGATAACGCTCTCGGTAGCCGATGTGAGCAAAACCTTTAAACAGGTCAACATTCAAAAAGCCGCAGGGCAAGACGGATTACCAGGACGTGTACTCAAAGCATGCGCGGACAAACTGACAAGTGTCTTCACTGACATTTTCAACCTCTCCCTGACCGAGTCTGTAATACCTACATGTTTCAAGCAGACCACCATAGTCCCTGTGCCCAAGGAAGCGAAGGTACACATACATCTAAGTAAGGAATGGATTGAGAATATATACATAAATGTCAGGGCGGCATTGGACTAATGGGGCTCAGTGGGAGAGTGTGAACAGAATACACTCCAACACACACACACACACACACACACACACACACACACACACACACACACACACACACACACACACACACACACACACATGCATGCATATTGATGCCACACATAGTGCCCCATGCTCAGTGCCCCATGAGGGTTCTTCGGCTGTCCCCATAGGAGAGCCCTTTGAAGAACACTTTTTCTTCCAGGCAGAACCTTTTTGGTTCCAGGCAGAACCTTTTTGAGTTCCATGTAGAACCCTTTACACAGAGTTTTTTCTTCAAAGGGTTTTCCTATGGGGACAGCCAAAGAACCCTTTTTTTCTAAGAATGTAGAACACTCATCAGTAGAACACTAACCAGTAGAACACTAACCAGTAGAACACTCATCAGTAGAACACTCATCAGTAGAACACTCATCGGTAGAACACTCAGCAGTAGAACACTAACTAGTAGAACACTAACCAGTAGAACACTCATCAGTAGAACACTCATCAGTAGAACACTCATCAGTAGAACACTCACTAGTAGAACACTCACTGTAACATTACATTCTTATTGTTCCTTGACCACCAAAATAATGCACCTCGTTTCACTTCTGAAACAATGATGGCAGATGAGCAGTCATTCAGTCATTCAGTCATTCAGTCGTGATGGTCATTCAGTCATTCAGTCGTGATGGTCATTCAGTCATTCAGTCGTGATGGTCATTCAGTCATTCAGTTGTGATGGTCATTCAGTCATTCAGTCGTGATGGTCAGTCAGTCATTCAGTCGTGATGGTCATTCAGTCATTCAGTCGTGATGGCCATTCAGTCATTCAGTCATTCAGTCATTCAGTTAACTTCACAGACTTTTCTTGCTGTGTCAACACTTGTTCTGGTCCAGGTTCCTTAGCAGAAGTTTGGGTATAACCACATGTTTCAGTTTGTTTGAGCTACAGTGCAGGAGTATTTCTCTGCCAGGGCCACACTTTAGAATGGATGGTCTCTCCTCTGGTCGTCTGTCAGTCCTATAAAGTCTAAATGATGTGGACTAAGTGCAGGAGGACACAGCCTGACCACAGCCTGACCACAGCCTGACCACAGCCAGCCAGCCGCAGACCCAAAATGACAGCCGTCATTTTTTTTTACACCTTTATTTTACTAGGCAAGTCAGTTAAGAACAAATTCTTATTTTCAATGACAGCCTAGGAACAGTGGGTTAACTGCCTTGTTCAGGGGCAGAACGACAGATTTTACCTTGTCAGCTCGGGGATTCAATCCTGCAACCTTTCAGTTACGGGCCCAACACTCTAACCACTGGGCTACCTGCCGCCCCAAAATGCCTTCATGTCAGGAAATAAAATGTATGTCCACTCCTGCCAATAAGGCCTTTTAAGCACCTTACTGGGCTGTAATATGTACTACCACACTACAGTATATAGTCCATTACTGGGCTGTAATATGTACTACCACACTACAGTATATAGTCCATTACTGGGCTGTAATATGTACTACCACACTACAGTACACAGTCCATTACTGGGCTGTAATATGTACTACCACACTACAGTATATAGTCCATTACTGGGCTGTAATATGTACTACCACACTATAGTATATAGTATACAGTCCATTACTGTGTGTTATATTTAGTCATGCGGTTACAACATCCTCTAGTCCCCCTGTAGTAACACCCTGAGCAGGCAGTCTGACCTCCATACAGGAAGTACTGTATAGGGGACGGAGGATTGACCTCCAAACAGGAACTACTGTATAGGGGACGGAGGACTGACCTCCAAACAGGAACTACTGTATAGGGGAAGGAGGACTGACCTACATACAGGAAGTACTCTATAGGGGACGGAGGACTGACCTACAAACAGGATCTACTGTATAGGGGACGGAGGACTGACCTACAAACAGGAAGTACTGTATAGGGGACAGAGGACTGACCTACAAACAGGAAGTACTGTATAGGGGAAGGAGGACTGACCTACAAACAGGAAGTACTGTATAGGGGACGGAGGACTGACCTCCATACAGGAAGTACTGTATATGGGAAGGAGGACTGACCTCCATACAGGAAGTACTGTATAGGGGAAGGAGGACTGACCTACATACAGGAAGTACTGTATAGGGGACGGAGGACTGACCTACATACAGGAAGTACTGTATAGGGGAAAGAGGTTTGATGTGAGGTGTTGGATAGGAGGATTGCTCTCCATACAGGGCCTGGGAGAGGAGCAGGACGGAGGGTTGACCTCCATACGGGGCCTGGGAGAGGAGCAGGAAGGAGGATTGACCTCCATACAAGGTCTGGGAGAGGAGCAGGATGGAGGGTTGACCTCCATACAAGGTCTGGGAGAGGAGCAGGACGGAGGGTTGACCTCCATACGGGGCCTGGGAGAGGAGCAGGACGCACAGCAAGAAGTACCGGAGCGCCAAGTCTAGGTCCAAAAGGCTTCTTAACAGCTTCTACCCCCAAGCCATAAGACTGCTGAACAGCTAATCCAGAATATTTGCATTGACCCCCCCAGTCATACCTCTAACCTGTATGACTGACTAACATCCCTGAGTGACCTCTAACCTGTATGACTGACTAACATCCCTGAGTGACCTCTAACCTGTATGACTGACTAACACCTCTGAGTGACCTCTAACCTGTGTGACTGACTAACATCACTGAGTGACCTCTAACCTAGGTGACTGACTACAATAATATGACTGTATGTCAGTATCTCTGGTGACTGCAGTGATTCCTGAACAGAGAAAAGGGATGTTGCCTATAGCAGCGAGCTTCCTTCCACTGGCATGTTACTGCCAATTACCAGTTGCTCACAAGTAAAACAAACATGTCTCATTGGCTCAAGTTGAACCAGGGATGTCTGAGGCATGTCACGGTGAGGCCCTCAGAACCACGTCTGTCTGAGCCATGTCTCGGTGAGGCCCTCAGAACCAGGGATGTCTGAGGCATGTCACGGTGAGGCCCTCAGAACCACGTCTGTCTGAGCCATGTCTCGGTGAGGCCCTCAGAACCAGGGCTGTCTGAGGCATGTCACGGTGAGGCCCTCAGAACCAGGGCTGTCTGAGGCATATCACGGTGAGGCCCTCAGAACCAGGGCTGTCTGAGGCATGTCACGGTGAGGCCCTCAGAACCAGGGCTGTCTGAGGCATGTCACGGTGAGGCCCTCAGAACCAGGGCTGTCTGAGGCATGTCACGGTGAGGCCCTCAGAACCAGGCCTGTCTGAACTTGGCACGGTCAGACCCTCAGATCCAGTCAGGCCCTCCTCTCAGCCCTGTCCCACCCTGTAGCCTGTCTAAGAGCAACACCAGACTCCTCTCTTCTTTGTGCTCACTCAACACCTCTGTCTATTGGTGTCTGTGTGAAGCAGGGTCTTCTCTATCACAGAGTCCATCCCACAGTGGCAGCCCACTACAGCAGCAGGGCCAATCAGGCAGAGCAGCCATGTAATAACCTGATATTACCCATGAAGCCCACCATCCAGAACAGAACACTCCCCTCTCCTTCCCTCCCCTGGCCGTGGAGCACAGAGGAAGCTACTAAACCGTGCCCACTTATAAACCATCAAAACATAACAAAGACTTAAAACACAGGCTGCTGGGATAATTGGAATATCCACCTTTAATTAGTGAGAATATGTTTAATTATATTCAGAGATGATTTTCAGCCTTGTGGGTAATACCCAGAATGCATTGTGTTGTGCTAATCTGTGCTACACTGAACAATGCCTTTCATTAGTACCTGAATATACCTGGCTCTGTCACGGTCTCGGGTGAGGGAACGAGGCACAGAGCGAGAGGTGAGAGTAAACATATTTATTAATACTCACACGAAAACAAAAACAACAAACGTAATATAGTGAACTGTGTAGCACACAGACTACGTATTAAACAAACACACACAATGATCCCCAATTAGAGACAACTCAAAACAGCTGCCTCTAATTGGGGATCACCCAAAACCCAACACCCACCCTGTGAATGTCAGGACCTGACTGTGGCCATCCCACTCCCTCTAGTGGGAGTCAGAGACCTGACCTCAGTCAGGCCCTTACAGTAGCCCCACCCAAGGGCTCCCGACCGCGATATTCCCCCCCAACCAAAAGACACAAAGTCCCAACACAAAAAAGGGGGAAAGAGCGGAGTACTGGGGAGGTTGTTGGTGGGGGCTCCGGCTCCGGCTCCGGGCGTGACGAAGGTATAGAAGGCAGCTCCCATCCCTGCCTCCGCGTTGCACGCCCGGTCCTGTCCGGACCTGGGCGTGATGGACACCCCCTCAGTACTCCCATGGCGCACCAAGTCCTGTCTGGACCCTGGTGTGGGAGACTCCGATCCTGGAGGGGGGCTGACGACCAGTGGAGCGGACTGCTCCGGCGCTGGCTTGGAGCAGACGACCGGTCCCGGACTGGGCACCGGTGGAGCGGATTGCTCCGGCACTGGAACGGGGCAGACGACCGGTTCCGGACTGGGCACAGGTGGAGCGGACTGCTCTGGAGGTGGAGTGGAGCAGACGACCGGTCACGGACTGGGCACCGGTGGAGCGGACTGCTCTGGAGGTGGAGTGGAGCAGACGACTGGTCCCGGTTGAGCCCCCAGTCCAGTGTACAGCCCCAACCTCGGAGCAGGGCTGAACACCATGCCCAGCCTGGGCACCGACGCAGAGGAGGTTTCCAGCCATGTAGCTGGGCTGGCTGCCGGCCCCGGACTCTGGACCGTCACGGGAGGCTCCGGGCTCTGGAAAGTCACGGGAGGCTCCGGGCGCACAATTGGCCCAGCGTCGTCCAGGTATGGCCGGTGTAGGCCGTCATTGTAAATAAGAATTTGTTCTTAACTGACTTGCCTAGTTAAATAAAGGTTAAATAAAAAAATAGCTGGTTCGGGTTGAGTCCTAAATGGCACCCTATTCCCTATACACCCTATTCCCTATACACCCTATTCCCTATACACCCTATTCCCTATACACCCTATTCCCTATACACCCTATTCTCTATACAGCCTATTCCCTATACACCCTATTCCCTATATACCCTATTCCCTATACACCCTATTCCCTATACACCCTATTCCCTATACACCCTATTCCCTATATACCCTATTCCCTATACACCCTATTCTCTATACACCCTATTCCCTATACACCCTATTCCCTATATACCCTATTCCCTATACACCCTATTCCCTATACACCCTATTCCCTATACACCCTATTCCCTATATACCCTATTCCCTATACACCCTATTCTCTATACACCCTATTCTCTATACACCCTATTCCCTATACACCCTATTCTCTATACACCCTATTCCCTATACACCCTATTCCCTCAATTCATCAGGGTATGGACTCTAAAAGGTGTTGAAAGCGTTCCACAGGGATGCTGGCCCATGTTGACTCCAATGCTTTCCACATTTGTGTCAAGTTGGCTGGATGTCCTTTGGTTGGTTCTTGATACACACGGGATACTGTTGAGAGTGAAAAACCCAGCAGCTTCGAAGTTCTTGAGACAGTCAAACCAGTACTCCTGGCACCTACTACCATACCCCGTTCAAAGGCACTTAAATATTTTGTCTTGCCCATTCACCCTCTGAATGCACACACCCATTTGGAATACGACCTCAGTGTTATGGGTGTCTTATTCCATCTCAGTGTTATGGGTGTCTTATTCCATCTCAGTGTTATGGGTGTCTTATTCCATCTCAGTGTTATGGGTGTCTTATTCCATCTCAGTGTTATGGGTGTCTTATTCCATCTCAGTGTTATGGGTGTCTTATTCCATCTCAGTGTTATGTGTGTCTTATTCCATCTCAGTGTTATGGGTGTGTCTCAGTCCATCTCAGTGTTATGGGTGTGTCTCAGCCCATCTCAGTGTTATGGGTGTGTCTCAGCCCATCTCAGTGTTATGGTGTGTCTCAGCCCATCTCAGTGTTATGGGTGTGTCTCAGCCCATCTCAGTGTTATGGGTGTGTCTCAGTCCATCTCAGTGTTATTGGTGTGTCTCAGTCCATCTCAGTGTTATGGGTGGGTCTCAACCCATCTCAGTGTTATGGGTGTGTCTCAACCCATCTCAGTGTCATGGGTGTGTCTCAACCCATCTCAGTGTTTTTTTTATTTTTTTATTTCACCTTTATTTAACCAGGTAGGTCAGTTGAGAACAAGTTCTCATTTGCAACTGTGACCTGGCCAAGACAAAGCAAAGCAGTGCGACAAAAACAACCTCAAAGTTACACAGTAAACAAACATAGTCAAAAACACAATAGAAAATCTATATACAGAGTGCAAAATGTAGTGCAAAATGCAGTAAGGTTAGGAGGTAGGACAATAAATAGACCATAGTGGTGAAATAAATTACAGATTATCATCATTAACACAGGAATGAAGGATGTGCAAATTATGATGTGCAAATAGATATACTGGAGTGCAAGATTTGTGAAAATAACAAAAATAAATATGGGGATGAGGTAGTAGTGTGGGCTATTTACAGAAGGGCTATATACAGGTGTAGTGATTGATAAGCAGCTTTGACAACTGATGCTTAAAGTTATTGAGGGAGATAGGAACCTCTAGCTTCAATGATTTTTGCAATTCGTTCCAGTCATTGGCAGCAGCGAACTGGAAGGAATGGCGGCCAAAGGAGGTGTTGGCTTTGGGGGTGACCAGTGAGATATACCTGCTGGAGCACATGCTACGGGTGGGTGTTGCTATAGTGACCAGTGAGCTGAGATAGGGCGGGGATTTACCTAATAAAGACTTATAGATGACCTGGAGCCAGTGGGTTTGGCGACGAATATATAATGAAGGCCAGCCAACGAGAGCATACAGGTCGCAGTGGTGGGTAGTGTATGGGGCTTTGGTGACAAAACGGATGGCACTGTGATAGACTACATCCAATTTGCTAAGTAGAGTGTTGGAGGCTAGTTTGTAAATGACATCGCCGAAATCAAGGATCGGTAGGATATTCAGTTTTACAAGGGCATGTTTGGCATCATGAGTGAAGGAGGCTTTGTTTTGCGAAATAGGAAGCCAATTCTGGATTTAATTTTGGATTGGAGATGGTTGATGTGAGTCTGGAAGTTGAGTTTACAGTCTAACCAGATGCCTAGGTATTTGTAGGTGTCCACGTATTCTAATTCGGACCCGTCGAGACTAGTGATGATAGTCCGGTGGGCGGGTGCTGGCAGCGTTCGATAGAAAAGCATGCACTTAGTTTTACTAGCGTTTAAGAGCAGTTGGAGGCCACGTAAGGAGTGTTGTATGGCATTGAAGCTTGTTTGAAGGTTAGTAAACACAGTGTCCAAAGAGGGGCCAGATGTATACAGAATGTTGTCATCTGCGTAGAGATGGATCAGAGAGTCACCAGCAGCGAGAGCAACATCGTTGATGTATATAGAGAAAAGGGTTGGCCCAAGAATTGAACCCTGTGGCACCCCCATAGAGACTGCCAGAGGATCGGACAATAGGCCCTCCGATTTGACACACTGAACTCTGTCTGCAAAGTAGTTAGAGAACCAGGCAAGGCAGTCACTTGAGAAACCAAGGCTGTTGAGTCTGCCAATAAGAATGCAGTGATTGAGAGTCGAAAGCCTTGGCCAGGTCGATGAAGACGGCTGCACAGTACTGTCTTTTATCGATGGCGGTTATGATATCGTTCAGTACCTTGAGCGTAGCTGAGGTGCACCCATGACCAGCTCGGAAACCAGATTGCATAGCAGAGAAGGTACGGTGGGATTCGAAGTGGTCAGTTATCTGTTTGTTAACTTGGCTTTCGAAAACTTTAGAAAGGCAGGGCAGGATGGATATTGGTCTATAACAGTTTGGGTCTATAGTGTCTCCTCCTTTGAAGAGGGGGATGACCGCGGCAGCTTTCCAATCTCTAGGGATCTCAGACGATACGAAAGAGAGGTTGAACAAGCTAGTGATAGGTGTTGCAACAATTTTGGCTGATAATTTCAGAAAGAGAGGGTCCAGATTATCTAGCCCAGCAGATTTGTAGGGGTCCAGACTTAGCAGCTCTTTCAGAACATCAGCCATCTGGATTTGGGTGAAGGAGAAGCGGGGGGGGCTTGGGCAAGTAGCTGCCGGGGGTGCAGAGCTGTTGGCCGGGGTAGGGGTAGCCAGGTGGAAAGCATGGCCAGCCGTAGCAAAATGCTTATTGAAATTTTCGATAATCATGGATTTATCGGTGGTAACAGTGTTTCCGAGCCTCAATGCAGTGGGCAACTGGGAGGAGGTGCTCTTATTCTCCATGGATTTTACAGTGTCCCAGAACTTTTTGGAGTTAGTACTACAGGAAGCAAATTTCTGTTTGAAAAAGCTGGCCTTTGCTTTTCTAACTGACTGTGTGTACTTGTTCCTGACTTCCCTGAATAGCTGCATATCGCGGGGGCTATTCGATGCTAATGCAGTGCGCCACAGGATGTTTTTGTGTTGGTCTAGTGCAGTCAAGTCTGGGGTGAACCAAGGGCTATATCTATTCTTAGTTCTACGTTTTTTGAAAGGGGCATGCTTATTTAGGATGGTGAGGAAAGCACTTTTAAAGAACAACCAGGCGTCCTCTACTGACGGGATGACGTCAATATCCTTCCAGGATACCTGGGCCAGATCGAATAGAAAGGCCTGCTTGCAAAAGTGTTTTAGGGAGCGTTTGACAGTGATAAGGGGTGGTCGTTTGACCGCTGACCCATTGCGAACGCAGGCGATGAGGCAGTGATCGCTGAGATCCTGGTTGAAAACGTGTTATAGGTGTGTCTCAGTCCATCTCAGTGTTATGGGTGTTTTATTCCATCTCAGTGTTATGGGTGTGTCTCAGCCCATCTCAGTGTTATGGGTGTGTCTCAACCCATCTCAGTGTTATAGGTGTGTCTCAGTCCATCTCAGTGTTATGGGTGTTTTATTTCATCTCAGTGTTATGGGTGTGTCTCAGCCCATCTCAGTGTTATGGGTATGTCTCAACCCATCTCAGTGTTATGGGTGTGTCTCAACCCATCTCAGTGTTATAGGTGTTTTATTTCATCTCAGTGTTATGGGTGTGTCTCAGCCCAAGTTGTGGCAAGTTTTTGAATAGTTGTTTTGCACGAGTTGCTGTTGGATACGAATTAACCTTATCACGTGTCTATTCAATGTTCGCTTTAACAGGCAAAGCCTGTCAGCACCCGTAGCATTTGGGTAGCCATCCAAGGCATCCTCTATGTCTGCTAAGAACGTCTCAGTGTCGTTTGGCTGGCCTGGAACGGGGTTAAAGGTGTGGAAGTTTTTGACAAGTTTGTCAAGGCGCTCCTTTCCAAGTGCGCGGGGAGTGTCTACTTCATCCTGTTGAGGGTTGTGGGCCGAAAGGCCAAGAGGAGAATTTTGGGCCGAAAGACAGAGAGGCGAAGCCAAGCACTGGCTTTGATGGCGAGGAGACACCATATTACCCTGAGCCGAATGGCCAAGAGGGGAAGACTGAGGAACAACCGCAAGACGCAAAGTCTGAAACCTTCCGTCGTCTTCACTCCTCTGAGTACCGAGCTCCAGTCGCGGGCTGGGCTGCTCTGTTGGGTATTCACGCTTTAGCGCATGGCTGGTATGGAGTTCCTCCAGATGGTACCTAAGGATGGTATTCTGCTGCATAGCAGAGTCCACTTGGGCACTTAGAGTACTTATTTCAGACATGTGAGTGTCACACTTGCTCCGTTCGGCCTCATACTTATCTGACATGGTTTGCAGGTAGAGGTCACGTTTACAGAGCGAGAGAGTCAGTGATGAGATTTCCTCTGCTTGCTTAGAAATCCATATTTCCATCTTCATCACCTGAGTTCTCTCATCATTCAACTGGTCAGGACTTCAGTCTGTTCTGCTGATTCTTCATCCAACTGGGTCATTGTGTTCATTATCTGATCGTCTTTGGTCTGCAGCATTTGGACCAGAACTTTGTTTCTTTGAGTAACGTTCAACAAAACTACATGCATGTTATTAAGATGCACGCGCCTGTTTGTAGATAACTCGTCAGATGTATCTAGTTTGGCGTGGACTTCATCGTATTTAGTGTTGGCTAAAACGAGTTGTTCCCGAAGAAGACGATTTTGTCAAAGAGTTTGTGTTCGTTCGTCGTCATAAGTTTTTGCTTTTGTCATTAGTTTCTCCACCTGTTCCTTCATGTCTACCGTTTCCTGCTCGTGCTTCAGCTGTGCACTGCGGTATTGGACCGATGCCAATCTCGGATGGTTAATACAGGATGGCAAGAGGTTCTCTCAAGGGCAAAACTGGAGAGAACCTTTACAAGGCCTACGGTTGATTTTGGAGTTTGGGGTTTGAGTCGTTGGAAGCTGCAAAAACTATGTTTATCTATTTATAGGTGTTAATGAACCATCACTACTGTATCAATTGAGGGATTAAACTTTTAATTAACCTGAGAAGTTAATACAGAATTTTAATACAGAAAGTTTTAAATTGTCTCATTTGTAAAAATGACGATCAATTTGAATGTTATTCAAAAGGTCCACCTGAAAAGGGTTGGAAGGAAATTGAACAACGAAATCTAATCAGTTGAGACTGTTTGGATATCATAAGCGTAACCACTTGCTATCAGTAAGTGACAACGGTGGAACTAAATGGAAACAAAAAATTATTCTTAAAGAAATGACATTCTCTACCACCAGGGGTCACTGATCCCTGAGGCTGAAGCCACGTGGGATTCATGTGAAGGCGGGACTTTCGTCAATACTGGAACAGCACTGTGTGTTTGGTTCTAATGAGCTTTTAAAACCATATTAATTGATTAATGATTAATCATACCTGTATCTGGGGATTAAACTAATTAACCTGAGAGGTTTAACATGGAAAAGTAAAAAATTGGAAGAACCTGAAAAGCTCATCAAAAAGCTCCTCCTCCCTCTGCTTAGAGAGACACAGCTCATGTGAGCTCTTGCATTTTTCAACATGTTTTTTACAATAAGATCATTTTGGAGTTATATAAACTTGGATTTATCAGCAGGGACATATACAGGATGGTACCCTCCACAACATAACCTTCACTCAAGATCAAAACTCCAAACCTACAACCTACTTTTTGGACAATATTTACCTGGAAGATTCTATGAAGGATTTCATTTTCCCAAGCTATTCAGGGGGTGCTCTAGCAATCAAAGTCCTGAGATCCTGGAATCTGATACAACTTCAACTAGCACTGAGGTGTGAAGAGAGGTGTCGAATCCTTTGAAGCTGTTCAGAGGCCATCCACTGCCATTTTCTTCAAGCAAGTACCCCCAACCACACTTCCCACGTGTGAAGCAAGAGATCCAGAAGCTTTGAACCCCCCTCCTGCTGTTCAGAGCCCATACACTGGCATTTTTCCTCCAGCAAACAGGCACAGTTACAATGGCGCCACAAGTCCTTATATATTTTATTTTTCTATTTTTTGCCTGATGTCTCATACATGCTTTGTTGACTACAAACTTTCTTTACCCAACCGTGGGACAGACTGTCTGTTCCCACACTCAGGACTCTGACTGTCTATTGGTTACACAGACTTTTGGCCTCCCATCCCATTCTAACCACCTCCCGCTGGCTTTGTATTCATGTTACCTGATGAAATTGCTGTACAATATGATCTTGTTGCCATTTGATGCACATTCAGATGTCATACATCAGTACTGCAGAGCTCACCCTGTCCTATGCCGTGCCTTGATTTGCATATACTCCAGAATGTCATGAAGAGTGATCAGATGAATTGCAATTAATTGCAAAGTCCCTCTTTGCCATGAAAATGAACTTAATCCCCCAAAAACATTTCCACTGCATTTCAGCCCTGCCACAAAAGGACCAGCTGCCATCATGTCACTGATTGTCTCGTTAACACAGGTGAGAGTGTTGATGAGGACAAGGCTGGAGATCACTCTGTCATGCTGATTGAGTCAGAATAACAGACTGGAAGCTTTAAAAGGAGGGTGGTGCTTGAAATCATTGTTCTTCCTCTGTCAACCATGGTTACCTGCAAGGAAACACGTGCCTTCATCATTGCTTTGCACAAAAAGGGCTTCACAGGCAAGGATATTGCTGCTGGTAAGATTGCACCTAAATCAAACATTTATCGGATCATCAAGAACTTCAAGGAGAGAGGTTCAATTGTTGTGAAGAAGGCGTCAGGGCGCCCAAGAAAGTCCAGCAAGCGCCAGGACCGTCTCCTAAAGTTGATTCAGCTGCGGGATCGGGGCACCACCAGTGCAGAGCTTGCTCAGGAATGGCAGCAGGCAGTTGTGAGTGCATCTGCACGCACAGTGAGGTGAAGACTTTTGGAGGATGGCCTGGTGTCAAGAAGGGCAGCAAAGAAGCCACTTCTCTCCAGGAAAAACATCAGGGACAGACTGATATTCTGCAAAAGGTACAGGGATTGGACTGCTGAGGACTGGGGTAGAGTCATTTTCTCTGATGAATCCCCTTTCCGATTGTTTGGGCCATCCGGAAAATACCTTGTCCAGAGAAGACAAGGTGAGCGCTACCATCAGTCCTGTGTCATGCCAACAGTAAAGCATCCTCAGACCATTCATGTGTGGGGTTGCTTCTCAGCCAAGGGAGTGGGCTCACTCACAATTTTGCCTAAGAACACAGCCATGAATAAAGAATGGTACCAACACATCCTCCGAGAGCAACTTCTCCCAACCATCCAAGAACAGTTTGGTGACGACCAATGCCTTTTCCAGCATGATGGAACACCTTGCCATAAGGCAAAAGTAATAAATAAGTGGCTCGGGGAACAAAACATTTTGGGTCCATGGCCAGGAAACTCCCCAGACCTTAATCTCATTGAGAACTTGTGGTCAATCCTTAAGAGGCAGGGGGACAAACAAAAACCCACAACTTCTGACAGACTCCAAGCATTGATTATGCAAGAATGGCCTGCCATCAGTCAGGATGTGGCCCATAAGTTAATTGACAGCATGCCAGGGCGGATTGCAGAGGTCTTGAATAAGAAGGGTCAACAAATATTGACCCTTTGACTAAACTGAATGTCATTGTCAATGAAAGCCTTTGACACTTATGGAATACTTGTAATTCTACTTCAGTGTTACCATAGTAACTACTGACATAAAGATCTAAGAACACTGAAGCAGCAAATTTTGTGGAGAACAATACTTGTCATTCTCAAAACTTTTGGCCACGACTGTATATGTGCATGTGCCTGTGTTTGCTGCAGGGTGCGCAATTGTTCAAGTGGCCACCCTTTTGGTTTATATGTTTATTGTTTTGCTTAAGTTAATTAACATGTTTGGTGGCAATTATCGCTTCCATTCACACGCCGCTTGACAGGTTGTCTCCACCAAGTCTGTCCCCAAACAATTTGATTTGATTTTAAGTATTAAACTTTCAAATAACTCTTTGTGGATGGTTGCTGGGTGCTATCGTCCTCCATCAGCACCGGCCCGTTTCACTAAGTCTGAATTTGTCCAGCTAGGTGACCTAAACTGGGACATGCTTAAACCACCTGACCAAGTCCTAAAGCAATGGGACTCCCTAAATCTTTCTCAGATTGTTAGCAATCCCACAAGGTATGACTCCAAACACCCAGAAAAGGCTACTCTTCTTGATGTTAATCTCACAAATAATCCTGATAGGTATCAGTCTGGTGTTTTCTGTAATGACCTTAGTGATCACTGTTTTACAGCCTGTGTTCGTAATGGCTGCTCAGTGAAACGACCTGTCCTGATTTGTCATAGACGCTTGCTAAAAAACTTTAATGAGCAAGCGTTCCTTCATGAACTGGCTTCTGTAAAATGGAATAGAATCAGCTTGATCCGCTCTGTCGAAGATGCTTGGACCTTTTTTGATATTTTCAGTGGTATTGTTAACAAACACGCCCCCATAAAGAAAATGAGAATTAAAAACAGGTTCAGCCCTTGGTTCGACCGTGATCTTGCAGAGTTACTCCACGCTTACTCAGGCTGACTGGCTCTCGATCAGGCAAATAAGAAATAAGTGCACTTAGGCTATCCGGAAGGCCACAGTTAGCTACTTTAAGGAGCAGTTCTCTCTCTGTGGGTCTAACCCCAAGAAATTCTGAAAAACGGTTAATGACCTGGAGAATAAACCGTCCTCCTCACAGCTGCCCATGTCCCTTAAAGTTGATGATGTGGTTGTTACTGACAAGAAGCACATGGCTGAGCTCTTTAATCAACACTTCATTAAGTCAGGATTCCTATTTGACTCAGCCATGCCTCCTTGGACATCCAACATTTCTTCATCTGCCATCCCTTCTAATGCAACTATCCCTGATGCTTCTCCCTTTTTTTCCCTGCCCCACGACAAAGGTTCTCCCTGGAGGCAGTTAATGAGTCTGAGGTACTAAAGGTACTGAAACTTGACCCCAAAAAAACATCTGGGTCAGATGGTTTAGACCCTTTCTTCTTTAAGGTTGCTGCCCCTATCATCACCAAGCCTATCTCTGACCTTTTTAACCTGTCTCTCCGTTCTGGGGAGGTTCCCATTGCTTGGAAGGCAGCAACGGTTCATCCTTTATTTAAAGGGGGAGATCAAGCTGATCCTAACTGTTATAGGCCTATTTCTATTTTGCCCTGTTTATCAAAAGTGTTGGAAAAACTTGTCAATGATCTGGTCAATGGTCTTTCTTGATGTCTATAGTATTCTCTCTGGTGTGCAATCTGGTTTCCTCTCAGGTTATGGATGTGTCAATGCAACCTTAAAGGTCCTCAATGATGTCACCACTGCCCTTGATTCTAAACAATGATACGGTGGACCATTCCATTCTTGTGGACCGGCTAAGGAGTATTGGTGTCTCTGAGGGGTCTTTGGCCTGGTTTGCTAACTACCTCTCTCAAAGAGTGCAGTGTATGAAGTCAGAACATCTGCTGTCTCAGCCACTGCCTGTCACCAAGGGAGTACCCCAAGGCTCAATCCTAGGCCCCACGCTCTTCTCAATTTACATCAACAACATAGCTCAGGCAGCAGGAAGCTCTCTCATCCATTTATATGCAGATGATACAGTCTTCTACTCAGCTGGCCCCTCCCCCTATTTTGTGTTAAATGCTCTACAACAAAGCTTTCTTAGTGTCCAAAAAGCTTTCTCTGCCCTTAACCTTGTTCTGAATACCTCCAAAACAAAGGTCATGTGGTTTGGTAAGAAGAATGCCCCTCCCCCCAGAGGTGTGATTACTACCTCTGAGGGTTTAGAGCTTGAGGTAGTCACCTCATACAAGTACTTGGGAGTATGGCTAGACGGTACACTGTCCTTCTCTCAGCACATATCAAGGTTAAATCTAGACTTGGTTTCCTCTATCGTAATCACTCCTCTTTCACCCCAGCTGCCAAACTAACCCATGCTAGATTACGGAGACATCATTCATAGATCGACTCCCCCCTATCTGAGATATCTACTGCAGCCCTCATCCTCCACATACAACACCCGTTCTGCCAGTCACATTCTATTAAAGATCCCCAAAGCACACACATCCCTGGGTCGCTCGTCTTTTCAGTTTGCTGCAGCTAGCGACTGGAACGAGCTGCAACAAACACTCAAACGACAGTTTTATCTCAATCTCTTCATTCAAAGACTGAATCATGGACACTCTTACTGACAGTTGTGGCTGCTTTGCGTGATGTATTGTCATCTCTACCTTCTTGCCCTTTGTGATGTTGTCTGTGCCCAATAATGTTTGTACCATGTTTTGTGCTGCTACCATGTTGTGTTGCTACCATGTTGTTGTCATGTTGTGTTGCTACCATGTTGTGTTGCTACCATGTTGTCATGTTGTGTTGCTGCCTTGCTATGTTGTTGTCTTAGGTCTCTCTTTATGTAGTGTTGTTTTGTCTCTCTTGTCATGATGTGTGTTTGGTCCTATATTTTTTATTTATTTTTGTTTATTTTTATTTTTAATCCCAGCCCCCGTCCCTGCAGGAGGCCTTTTGCCTTTTGGTAGGCCGTCATTGTAAATAAGAATTTGTTCTTAACTGACTAGTTAAATAAAGGTTAAATAAAATAAAAAAATAAATGAAGGTATATTCAACAATTGAACTTAAATTGAATGAGACAATGACATCCAGTGTCTCTGTGGTTCCACCATGAGAAAAAACATTAAGATAGAAAATATCTTACTTGCGGTTCTTTACTGTCACGGTGCGAGGTAAGGGAACGAGGAGCAGAGCGAGACATGGTTTACTAAACCCAAATAGGAAACAACAAACGCAGTAAACAGGAACAGCACCATGAGCTGGTGTGGTGTGGTGTGGAGGGGAGGGGAGGGGAAGGGAGGGGAGGGGTGTGGAGGGGAGGGGTGTGGAGGGGAGGGGTGTGGTGTGGTGTGGAGGGGAGGGGAGGGGAGGGGTGTGGTGTGGTGTGGAGGGGAGGGGAGGGGTGTGGTGTGGAGGGGAGGGGAGGGGAGGGGAGGGGTGTGGTGTGGTGTGGTGTGGTGTGGTGTGGTGTGGAGGGGAGGGGTGGGGTGTGGTGTGGTGTGGAGGGGTGTGGTGTGGTGTGGTGTGGTGTGGAGGGGAGGGGAGGGGAAGGGAGGGGAGGGGTGTGGAGGGGAGGGGTGTGGTGTGGTGTGGAGGGGAGGGGAGGGGAGGGGAGGGGTGTGGTGTGGTGTGGAGGGGAGGGGAGGGGTGTGGTGTGGAGGGGAGGGGAGGGGAGGGGAGGGGAGGGGAGGGGTGTGGTGTGGTGTGGTGTGGTGTGGTGTGGAGGGGAGGGGTGGGGTGTGGTGTGGTGTGGAGGGGTGTGGTGTGGTGTGGTGTGGTGTGGTGTGGTGTGGTGTGGAGGGGAGGGGTGGGGTGTGGTGTGGTGTGGTGTGGTGTGGAGGGGTGTGGTGTGGTGTGGTGTGGTGTGGTGTGGTGTGGTGTAGCGTAACAAGTACACAGACAATGATCCACACGCAGGTGGACACAAAGTGAACATACATGGAATCCGAAATTAGAAACAACTCAAGACAGCTGCCTCTAATTGGGGATTTGCCAAACTCGACCCAGACTCCTTGAACTATTGTCAGGTCCTGACTGTGGCCATACTACTCCCACTAGAGGGAGTCAGAGACCTGGCCTCAGTCAGGCCCTGACTTTTACCACTCGAGGTCACTCATAGCACAAAGCTTGAACGTAACTACAATGTCGGAACTCTTCCGTCGCCCAAGAGGGGAGAGTTTAGCAGTGACACAGGAAACAAAATGGCTGCTATTCCTTTGTTAGCTTTAAGCATCTCCTGCACAAGCTAGCTTTTCTTATACTGTTCCCACAGCACAAAGGATCTCATACAATATGAAAGGGGGTTACTAGTGACGTCCCACCTTAACCCATTAAAGCATACTCTTTGCTAGCATTCTGTTACCAGAAAGCACGGCACATAAAAAGAGATAGGGCTAACCCAATGTCTGTAGGCTTGGGCGTGGCCACTGCCTGGACACAAGTTACCATTAAACAAACACTTTCATTTTAGAAGGCTTAAATCACATTGTAATCTTTTCAAAAGTATTCTTATACTCAGTTACACAGTTTATCCAACATTCAGATGCAAGCCTCATAATTGAGGGACCGTTATACACAGAGTTAGGGTAAAGTGGCTGTATTGTCTAGCCTGAGTGTCACAACAACAATGAAACAAGGTGAATAGATCGAAGCTGGCTTCTTCCCGACCGATTACACATTCTCCAATTCAGGAATACTGTTTCATTCTCCAATAGTTGAAGGTAGGAGTATCTGGCGGGAGAGTCTCTTTGTCTACTGTGACACTTTCTCTCTCCATACTGCATGATCAGGGAGAGAAGAGTCTATGCAAGGAATTTATGACGTGTCATAAGATAAAACTTCCGTGTGTTAGAGGTTCTAAGGATGTCTCTCTAATGGCCAGGACGTAGCAGTGAGTTAGAGGTTCTAAGGATGTCTCTCTATTGGACAGGACGTAGCAGTGGGTTAGAGGTTCTAAGGATGTCTCTCTAATGGCCTGAACATGAGTCAAGAGGCCTTTGGAAAATTTCAGTGGAATTCTTCTTCTTCAGAGTCTGCTGGTAATCTACAGTTGGACGTCACACACCATACGATACAGAATAGTCGACAATAACAATATTTTAGGCAAGACGTGTTGTTCTCTGTGGAGCGAGACAGTCGTCTGTAGGATCCATAGAGAGACAACTGCAGCAGAACACCCACGTTTAACAATGTACATACAGCAGAGCCATCCCATACCTCGCTGCCAAGGACCATCTGTCTGTCAGGGTCTTTCATCTGCTGCCAAATTACTCTGAAATCATATTATGGTGATTATAATACAGCTCCATAACCGGCATATGAATGTGTATTGTGTACAGTCTCTGTGTGGTCTGTCTGTGACTAGCCCTGATGTGAGTTCAGCTGAAGGTATATCACCTGGGATGGATGGTCTGACTACTCTTGTTGTGAGTGGTGCTGAAGGAACATCACCTAGGATGTATGGTCTGACTACTCTTGTTGTGAGTGGTGCTGAAGGAACATCACCTAGGATGTATGGTCTGACTACTCTTGTTGTGAGTGGTGCTGAAGGAACATCACCTAGGATGGATGGTCTGACTACTCTTGTTGTGAGAGGAGATTAAGGGATATAATCTGTGATGATCTGGAATCTGGATGGATCTGACACCATGCTAACACCATGTTATTTACTGCCACGTATTATGAGACCATGTCATGTTTGGCTCGCATGAGTATATCATGCTAAACCTCACTGCCACATATTCAAATTCACACCCCATTGGTTCTAACATGTCTCATGGGTATTGGAGACTACTTTATTTTGAAACTCCACTGAGACTGTCACAACTCTGTCATAAAAAACACTCCTGTGTCATCTGATGCCATAGACACAGGTTTACCAGACATACAGTACCAGTCAAAGTTTGGACACACCTACTTAATGATAGACTGTTATTGTCTCTTATTTAAGCTGTTCTTGCCATAATATGGACTTGGGGTTATCTTCTGTAAACCCCTCCTACCTTGTCACAACACAACTGATTGGCTCAAACACATTAAGAAGGAAAGAAATTCCATAAATTAACTGCCAGGTGTGCAAAGCTGTCATCAAGGCAAAGGGTAGCTACTTTGAAGAATTTAAATAAAAATATACACTACCGGTCAAAAGTTTTAGAACACCGACTCATTCAAGTGTTTTTATTTATTTTTACTATTTTCTACATTGTAGAATAATAGTGAAGACATCAAAACTATGAAATAACACGTATGGAATCATGTAGTAACCAAAATATATTTTATATTTGAGATTCTTCAAATAGCCACCTTTTGCCTTGATGACGGCTTTGCAAACTCTTGGCATTCTCTCAACCAGCTTCATGAGGTAGTCATCTGGAATGCATTTCAATTAACAGGTGTGCCTTCTGAAAAGTTAATTTGTGGGACAGGGTCTATTACCATAGATAGAGGGTATTACCATGGTATATTGCCATAGACACAGAGTATTACCATGGTCTATTGCCATAGATACAGAGTATTACCATGGTCTATTGCCATAGATACAGAGTATTACCATGGTATATTGCCATAGAGAGAAAGTCTTACCATGGTCTATTGCCATAGATACAGAGTATTACCATGGTGTATTGCCATAGATACAAAGTATTGTTGAGTACTGCCATAGATACAGCTTGTTAAGATAGGCCTACTGTATAATGCCTGTAGTCTGGTTTAAAGTTCAACAGATGAGTCAGTTAGAAGAGTTAACAGTCCAGGAATTTCCCTAGCGCTCAACCCTCTGCTGTTAGCACCACAACCCAACTAAAGTCACTCATTACAGCCTTAGCTATTAGCAGTTAGTGCAGTTAGTCCCCCCAGCTTCCAGTTCTCTGTCCCAGTTTGTCCCCCCAGCTTCCAGTTCTCTGTCCCAGTTAGTCCCCCCAGCTTCCAGTCCTCTGTCCCAGTTAGAGCCACACCTTCCAGTCCTCTGTCCCAGTTAGAGCCACACCTTCCAGTCCTCTGTCCCAGTTAGAGCCACACCTTACAG
>CM042421.1:1047651-1067651 GCA_023634145.1 Thymallus thymallus
CTGCCTGCCTGTCTGTCTGTCTGCCTGTATAAAAGGTCATATGCTCTTCTTCAGTGGGTAGCACCTAACAGTGGCACAACTGTTCCCTGTCATAAAATCAGAACTTAGTACTGTCTCAGGGTCTCAGACACACAGACAGTCAGACAGGATACCAGCGAGGTAACTGTATAATTTGAGAGAGTTTAACCTTGATCAGAGTTTTAACTTGGTCAAATTCCTAAACAGTTATAATTTCACGTCACACATGCTCCAGTCCTACTACCAGAGAGACCACCACGGAGGGTTACACACCACGGAGGGTTACACACCACGGAGGGTTACACACCACGGAGGGTTACACACCACTTTAAAGACTGTCTGTTTGCTTTATGAGGCCTGATTAAGAAGAGCTGGGTTTGTGACCCGCTGGTTAACTAACAATAAACAGATACAAACACAATGACGCAAGTTCCTGACTGACTTGTTGTGGTCAGCAATCCTGTTCCAGAACAACAGATCTGACACTCCATGTTCTACATTCACAACATGTAGAACGTTTAGAAGGTTTATACATTCACAACATGTAGAACGTTTAGAAGGTTTATACATTCACAACATGTAGAACGTTTAGAAGGTTTATACATTCACAACATGTAGAACGTTTAGAAGGTTTATACATTCACAACATGTAGAACGTTTAGAAGGTTTATACATTCACAACATGTCTACAGTTGAAGTCAGAAGTTAACATACACTTAGGTTGAAGTCATTAAAACTCAGATTTCATGTTAACAAACAATAGTTTTGTCAAGTCGGTTAGGACATCTACTTTGTACATGACACAAGTAATTCTTCCAACAATTGTTTACAGACAAATTATTTCACTTATAATTCACTATATCACAATTCCAGTGGGTCAGAAGTTTACATACACTCAATTAGTATTTGGTAGCATTGCCTTTAAATTGTTTAACTTGGGTCAAACTTGGGCCTTCCACAAGCTTCCCACAATAAAGCACGGGGGTGGCACCCCCACAACATGATGCTGCCACCCCCGTGCTTCACGGTTGGGATGGTGTTCTTCAGCTTGCAAGCCTCCCCCTTTATCCTCCAAACATAACTATGGTCATTATGGCCAAACAGTTCTATTTTTGTTACATCAGACCAGGGGACATTTCTCCAAAAAGTACGATCTTTGTCCCCATGTGCAGTTGCAAACCGTAGTCTGACTTTTTAATGGCGGTTTTGGAGCAGTGGCTTCTTCCTTGCTGAGCGGCCTTTCAGGTTATGTCGATATAGGACTTGTTTTACTGTGGATATAGATACTTTTGAACCTGTTTCCTACAGCATCTTCACAAGGTCCTTTGCTGTTGTTCTGGGATTGATTTGCACTTTTCGTACCAAAGTACGTTCATCTCTAGGAGACAGAACGCGTCTCCTTCCTGAGCGGTATGATGGCTGTGTGGTCCCATGGTGTTTATACTTGCGTAATATTGTTTGTACAGATGAACGTGGTACCTTCAGGCGTTTGGAAATTGCTCCCAAGGATGAACCAGACTTGTGGAGGTCTACAAATTTTTTTCTGAATTCTTGGATGATTTCTTTTGATTTTCCCATGATGTCGAGCAGAGAGGCACTGAGTTTGAAGGTAGGCCTTGAAATACATCCACAGGTACACCTCCAATTGACTCAAATGATGTCAATTAGCCTATCAGAAGCTTCTAAAGCCATGATATCATTTTCTGGAATTTTCCAAGCTGTTTAAAGGCACAGTCAACTTAGTTTATGTAAACTTCTGACCCACTGGAATTGTGATATAGTGAATTATAAGTGAAATAATCTTTCTGTAAACAATTGTTAGAAGAATTACTTGTGTCATGCACAAAGTAGATGTCCTAACAGACTTACCAAAACTATAGTTTGTTAACATGAAATCTGTGACAGATAGGCTAATTGACATCATTTGAGTAAATTAGAAGCTTCTAAAGCCATGACATCATTTTCTGGAATTAAAGGCAGAGTAAACTTAGTGTATGTAAAATTCTGACTTCAACTGTACATGTTCTACATTTCTACATTCACAACATATCTATATATTATACATTTCTACATTCACAACATATCTATATATTATACATTTCTACATTCACAACATATCTATATATTATAAATTTCTACATTCACAACATGTCTATATATTATACATTTCTACATTCACAACATATCTATATATTATACATTTCTACATTCACAACATATCTATATGTTCTACATAATATAAAATAAATCGTATGGAGATGAATGTTCTTTCATAACTGTGTTTGTTTGTAATTATTCTGAGCCACTAAACATGCTGAAACAGCGTGGTATAAAATAGCCCATCAGATGTGAGCATCTAGACCGTAACCTGCCTGGCACACTGTCTGAGAAACGTCCTGAGTACACACACACACACACACACACACACACACACACACACACACACACACACACACACACACACACACACACACACACACACACACACACACACACACACACACACACACACACACACACACACACACACACACACACACACACACACACACACACACACACTCAGCTTGTGGTGCATCCCAGTGGTCAGTGCTGGTTGTATCGCTGGGCTGTGTGGTTTATAGTGAAGTCTTTCATAGCCCTGGAGACAGAGCATCATACAGAAATAAATACTGAGGGCCGGCCATGAAGGTGCTATTGCTGCAAGACACCAGGCAAGACTAGAAAATACACATTTCCACAACCTAAAGATTTGAATATGCCTTCACAACGGTTGAATGTTAGGAGCCAAAGAGTGACTAGCTGTACAGTTTACATACACTCATCCTTAGAGGTCATTGCAGTAGTTATTCCACTACAGAGGTCACTGCAGAAGTTATTCCAGTTCAGAGGTCATTGCAGTAGTTATTCCAGTTCAGAGGTCATTGCAGTAGTTATTCCACTACAGAGGTCATTGCAGTAGTTATTCCAGTTCAGAGGTCATTGCAGTAATTCTTCCACTACAGAGGTCATTGCAGTAGTTCTTCCACTACAGAGGTCATTGCAGTAGTTCTTCCACTACAGTGATATACTGTGGATTAGAGGAGATACTACCCTACCATGATATACTGGGGATTAGAGGAGATACTACCCTACCATGATATACTGTGGATTAGAGGAGATACTACCCTACCATGATATACTGTTGATTAGAGGAGCTACTACCCTACCATGATATACTGGGGAGGAGATACTACCCTACCATGATATACTGGTGATTAGAGGAGATACTACCCTACCATGATATACTGTTGATTAGAGGAGCTACTACCCTACCATGATATACTGGGGAGGAGATACTACCCTACCATGATATACTGGTGATTAGAGGAGATACTCATATGACACATTCCATGATTTCACCTCTTTGATCACCTTGCTTTATGCTTCTTTCGTCGATCACACTGAGCACAACACAAGTGGAGACCAATAACCTTATTAAAGTCTGACTACAATGGTCTGGAGATGTTGATAGTGGGCAGGATTTGGGGACTTGGTTTTTTGTTTTGGCTTTGGGTAGATCATCATAAATGCTTCAGACAAGCGATTAAAAACCTTTTGATTTATCATCAATCTCTATCAGAGGCCTTTGATTCCATTTCAACACAGAGGAAGAACAAACATCGGTTCATTATCCAGAAGATAATGAAATAAATACACTGGGAGACAGACTGGAAGTCTCTCTCTCTCTTTAAAAAGAGCAACTGTTCAGATGTGTTGGTGTCTATTCATCCTGTTTAACTGGCTGTTGGTCAGTCCAACCCAAAACAATTAGCTCAGTGTTTTGTTGGTCCTAATAGCAGCGGGTGTGTCTGGGCTTCCGTTTTTACCACCCTGACTGGAGTCATTTCACTTGATTGTTTTGTCTGTGTTCCCTAAAGAACACAGCTCTAATGACATGACTAACCACGACTCTTCAAAGCACTACAACAGACAGATTCAAATCAACATTTTCATAAAGAACAAAAGAGTATAACATTTATCTACAGTTATTTGCATTTGACATATGATTACAGACATCATCTTCCCACAAAAATGTAAGGGAGGTTTATATGAAAAACACCGGACAGTTTATTAGATACACCACCCCATTGACCAAAATGGATCACTCGTACAGACAGTGAGTCACGTTGCCATGGCTTGCTATATAAAGCAGGCAGACAGGCATCAAGGCATTCAGTTACTGTTTGATTGAACGTTAGACTGGGCAAAACGAGGAACCTAAGTGACTTTGAGTGTGGTATGATTGTCGGTGCCAGGTGCGCCTGATGCAGTATCTCAGAAACAGACACCCTCCTGGGCTTTTCACGCATGACAGTGTCTAGATAGCTAGCCACAGTGAATTTGCGAATGCAATAGAAATACTAACTGGATATCAGCAGTTCAGCATAGCTAGCTAGCTAGCAAAGCAGTTCACATTTCTTGCTAGCTAACCAAATGACACGTGCATCTCTAGTTGATGTCCTCCTAACAGCTATCTATCTATCTATCTATCTATCTATCTATCTATCTATCTATCTATCTATCTATCTATCTATCTATCTATCTATCTATCTATCTATCTATCTATCTATCTATCTATCTATCTATCTATCTATCTATCTATCTATCTATCTATCTATCTATCTATCTATCTATCTATCTATCTATGTTTTTATACTGTAGATATAAATACTGTAGATACGCTGCATATTAACCATGTTATGATCATTACTAGTTTGATTGTATTGACATTCATCCTTTCTTCCAGAATATTGAGTCATTGAAACGGATCCGACCCGGTACTAGATGAGTGTACCTAATAAACTGTAGTCTGTTCTCTCAGGGACTAAGGAGGATCCGACCCGGTACTAAGGAGGCTCCGACCCGGTACTAGATAAGAGTGAGTCTACAGAGAGAGGGACGTGTGTCTAAACATGGTGGTTGGTTTTCATAACGACCACAGAACGGCCCACAGAGACATGGAACACAGCCAAGACCAGGCTAGAAGACTGGTAGGGAGTAGAGACAGAGACAGAGACAGAGACAGAGACAGAGACAGAGACAGAGACAGAGACAGAGACAGAGACAGAGACAGAGACAGAGACAGAGACAGAGACAGAGACAGAGACAGAGACAGAGAATCCCAGTCGGTTCCCAGTGAAGTGCGTCAACTTGTAGGCTAGCAGCACTGAGCCACTTTCTCCTGCAGGGACAGTTGCATCACTGCAGCCCAAATCACCAAGCCGAGATGCCGTTGCACTACTGCAGCCTGAGCCGTGGGAGGACAGGACAGACCACAGCGGGACACACACATACACACACACACACTGGAGCGGACACAGACACACAGGACAGACCACAGCGTGACACACACATACACACACACACACACACACACACACACACACACACACACACACACACACACACACACACACACACACACACTGGAGCAGACACACACACACACACAGGACAGACCACAACGTGACACACACATACACACACACACACACACACACACACACACAAACACACACACACACACACACACACACACACACACACACACACACACACACACACACACACACACACACACACACACACACACACAGGACAGACCACAGCTGGACACATCCAAAATATAACTTTACTCCACGCACCAGCAGAGGGAATAACATGATGCACGCTGAGTGTGGCTCGGCAGGCCACAAACAAAACATGGCTTTTATATTTGTCCATTTCTCATGCGTTGTTTGAGCCGGCCGACCAGGGAGGAAACAGAAGCAGAATATTTAGACCTCAGAATGGGCCAGTTCTGCATGGTAGCTGTTAAAAACAGACCTGGCTAAAAGAAACTACAGCATTCTGCGTCACGGTCGTAAACAGAGGAGGAGGAAGAAGAGAGTCCATCCCTGCTGAGACAGACCTTAGAGACACAGGAACATCATCATCACACAACACGACATAACAGCATAATGCTTCTGTTATTCGCCTCTGAGGAGGAGGAAGAGAAGGAAGGAGACTGAGGAGGGAGGGAGGGAAGTGAGACCGTGTGAGGGAGGCTGAGAGGGAGGGAGGGAGGGATGGATGGAGGGAGCGAGGGAGGGAGGGAGGGAAGTGAGACCGTGTGAGGGAGGCTGAGAGGGAGGGAGGGAGGGAGGGAGGGAGGGAGGGAGGGAGGGAGGGAGGGAGGGAGGGAGGGAGGGAGGACCGTGTGAGGGAGGGAGGGAGGGAGGGAGGGAGGGAGGGAGGGAGGGAGGGAGGGAGGGAGGGAGGGAGGGAGGGAGGGAGGGAGGGAGGGAGGGAAGTGAGACCGTGTGAGGGAGGGAGGGAGGGAGGGAGGGAGGGAGGGAGGGAGGGAGGGAGGGAGGGAGGGAGGGAGGGAGGGAGGGAGGGAGGGAGGTGAGACTGTGGGAGGGAATCTGAGAGGGATGGCTGACATCAAAAACCATTAGTCTGCTGATGGAATACCTGGCTGAATGGCAGGGCCAGGGGCTGGTCTCCCTCTAACCTCCCAGACACACCACCCACCACAAGGTAATGACCATTCCACAGAGCTGAGAGAAGCTGAAGAAGAGGACAGGGCTGACAGGGTAATGTTACTGTTACCTCTGACCAGACCAGACCAGACCTCCTCCAGAATCTTCTCCCTGCTCCTCCCCCCAACTCCTCCTCCTACGTCTTACCCACATCTTCCCAGAGTCACCTCTCCCCCTGGCCACATCTTCCCAGAGTCCCCTCTCCCCCTGGCCACATCTTCCAATAGTCACCTCTCCCCCTGGCCACATCGTCCCAGAGTCACCTCTCCCCCTGGCCACATCTTCCCAGAGTCACCTCTCCCCCTGGCCACATCTTCCCAGAGTCACCTCTCCCCCTGGCCACATCTTCCAATAGTCACCTCTCCCCCTGGCCACATCTTCCCAGAGTCACCTCTCCCCCTGGCCACATCTTCCCAGAGTAACACGTCCCCTTGTTCACATCTTCCCAGAGTCACCTCTCCCCCTGGCCACATCTTCCCAGAGTCCCCTCTCCCCCTGGCCACATCTTCCAGAATCACCTCTCCCCCTGGCCACATCTTCCAGAATCACCAGTCCCCCTGGCCACATCTTCCAGAATCACCAGTCCCCCTGGCCACATCTTCCAGAATCACCAGTCCCCCTGGCCACATCTTCCAGAATCACCAGTCCCCCTGGCCACATCTTCCAGAATCACCAGTCCCCCTGGCCACATCTTCCAGAATCACCAGTCCCCCTGGTTTACTGACGCCTCTAGAGGACAATGCTGAGAGTGTTCCGGCTCAAAGACTGAAGAGTAACTTCAGACAAACAAAGCCTCCTCATTAAAAACTTGGGAAGTACTTTCAGCAGATCCAATGACAATCAAAACTCAACGCTTCTTTGTATATATTTGTGTATCTTTGCTAGGTAGATTAGAAAGTCGATTAATTTCCTTACGGCTGCAATTTAAAGTTTCTGTTGCAACAAAGATATAATATTTTAGGTGATGAGGTGTCATCCTGAGGCTCTGTGAAGGAGATGAGAACCTGTGAAGATAATTATGAGGGTCTGAAGGGTCTGTGAAGTGGAGTACCCTGAGAGTGCCCCTGCAGCCGTCAACTCTATCTCCACTCCTCTGATCAAACACACCACAGCATGCCGGCTACCCCATAAAGCCACTACCAGCAACCCTCTGAAGGACCACGGATACGTCTCAAATGGCAGTCTATTCCCATAGGCTCTGGTCAAAACTAGTGCACTATATAGGGAATAGGGTGCCATTTGGGACGTGCATCATGTCTCTTTATTTTCTGTCCCAATTTGTTTCGGGGCTTGTCAGACATGTGTTCTAGTCTGTCTCACTAGAAGCCCATTTTAACAGGCTCACATTAAAAGTGTCAGTCTTTAGAGCCCTGGTTATTTCCAGCATGTCTCTGCTAAAGAAAGAGGAAAAGGAAACAAGGCTTTGAATACCGACCAAAGAAATGTAGCTAGTCACCAAGCAGGCAGCCGAAGCAGCCCAACCCTGGAGGGAGGCTAAGCCAGCACCGAGAGGCCCAGGAAACAGGCAACCCCCCCTCCTTCCATCCCCCTACACCCCCTTCCAGAGGGATGTAACAGGGTTGGTTATGTTGTATTATTTATTTATAGTATGCGAGTGTAGTTCAGCAGGGGAGAATGTAACAGGGTTAGTTGTTTCCACTTGCCGCTAAAGAAATGTGTATTTAATGTTCAAGCACTCTTATTGGTTGGTTCACTTCCAATGACAATAAGGTGTGTTGTTATTGGCCCCCGCTTGCAGATAGGGGGAGATGGCGAACATCAGGTCTCCCCAGTATAAAGATGTGATGCAAGGGGTAGGTCACGTTCTGAATACTGGATTCTATTTTTATATTTTACAATGTGTACAAGTTTGCTGTATATTCCTGATTTATACATGTGGTATATGGTATATGTTAGGGATTGAGAGGCTTTCTGGGATGTGCTTTGGTATATGATATATACAGTAAGTGTGTTAGCTAGCATGCACCGATGTAATGGTCACATAAGCTCACTGCTAACACAGTTGTTTTCATGCTACAGATTTTACCATCGGCAGACATCCACATCATTAAGCCCTGCACAACTAACGTGCTGTTTCCTATTTAATCACAGATAATAAATCATGCTCAACTGTGACCACTAGCTGGGGTGATTTCTTTGAACAAAACACAACGTGAAGGAGAATACGATTAACATCTGTTACCGGGGCAATCACCCATTTTAGGAATTTTCTGTCTGTAACGATAATTTGGTACCCACCCACCCACTTACCCCTCCGTCTCCCCACCTCTCTACCGCAAACTGGAAGCAGACCATGGAAGGCTGGCACCGCGCCCCAAAGGTTTTACTGGCTGGGTTAAGAACATCCAGTAAGAGGTTAAGAGCAGCCAGTAAGAGGCTAAGAGCAGCCAGTGAGTTTATTACACCACAGGGTGGATGTAGTCTATTACACCACAGGGTGGATGTAGTCTATTACACCACACGGTGGATATAGTCTATTACACCACACGATGGATATAGTCTATTACACCACACGATGGATATAGTCTATTACACCACACGGTGGATGTAGTCTATTACACCACACGGTGGATATAGTCTATTACACCACACGGTGGATGTAGTCTATTACACCACAGGCTGGATATAGTCTATTACACCACACGGTGGATATAGTCTATTACACCACACGGTGGATGTAGTCTATTACACCACACGATGGATATAGTCTATTACACCACAGGTTGGATGTAGTCTATTACACCACAGGGTGGATGTAGTCTATTACACCACAGGGTGGATGTAGTCTATTACACCACAGGGTGGATGTAGTCTATTACACCACACGGTGGATGTAGTCTATTACACCACAGGGTGGATGTAGTCTATTACACCACAGGGTGGATGTAGTCTATTACACCACACGGTGGATGTAGTCTATTACACCACAGGGTGGATGTAGTCTATTACACCACAGGGTGGATGTAGTCTATTACACCACAGGGTGGATGTAGTATATTACACCACAGGGTGGATGTAGTCTATTACACCACAGGGTGGATGTAGTCTATTACACCACAGGGTGGATGTAGTCTATTACACCACAGGGTGGATGTAGTATATTACACCACAGGGTGGATGTAGTCTATTACACCACAGGGTGGATATAGTCTATTACACATAGTTTAATAACAGAGAGGAGTCTGGGTAATACAGCAGAGAGGAGTCTGGGTAATAAGGCAGAGAGGAGTCTGGGTAATAACAGAGAGGAGTCTGGGTAATAAGGCAGAGAGGAGTCTGGGTAATAACAGAGGGGAGTCTGGTTAATAACAGAGAGGAGTCTGGGTAATAAGGTAGAGAGGAGTCTGGATAATAATAACCGATGAAACATTTCCTGTTGAAAAAGGTTCTTTGAAGAACACATTTGAAAAGGGTCTTCGAGTAACCCCTGTGTAAAGGTTGGAAATGTAACCTTTTTGTTATTGGAGGGGTTCAATTTGGAACCTTTTTAATAATATACTAATTGGCCAGTTTATTATGTACTAGGTACTTTCCGAATGCACTGTATATGGGGAATAGCTTGTCGACGCAGCCTGCATCACCCCGTCGGGATGGAAGTATCTCGCTCTATGACCAATCATCACCTGCTGAGTAGAACCAGATATCGCCACATTGGCCAAGGCAAGGTTGAGGAGTCAATCTTATTGGTTAGACGCTGACAGATTTACCAAACAAACGCTATTGTGGATATTATGGGTGTTTTACTGTCCTCCTGCAATGGGACAATAAGATCAGAGGATTCCGAAGGGCTGTACGGTACAGACAGCTGTGTTTGTTTCTGGTGGTAACAGAGGTGTGATAAGACCCAGGTCCCAGATCAGTGTACCTCTTCCCGGGTCAGGACAGGTTATTACATACAGGAGTAAAATAGTCTCGTTACGGGGCTTTGCCTTGGACAGCACAGGGCAGAATATGTCAGGTTGTTCCAGAGCGCCACACAGAAGGCTGAAGAAAAGTAATGTAGAAAGGAGAGAAGAGGACTGGAAGGTCTAGTCATTATAACAGAGAGACCCTGCTGCAGCCTGTAGAGGAAGGTCTAGTCATTATAACAGAGAGACCCTGCTGCAGCATGTAGAGGAAGGCCTAGTCATTATAACAGAGAGACCCTGCTGCAGCCTGTAGAGGAAGGTCTAGCCATTATAACAGAGAGACCCTGCTGCAGCCTGTAGAGGAAGGTCTAGTCATTATAACAGAGAGACCCTGCTGCAGCCTGTAGAGGAAGGCCTAGTCATTATAACAGAGAGACCCTGTACCTCTTAAATCTACAGCCATGTACATCTTCTTAAAGGTAGATTGCTGGTCTGCGTCCCCTATTCTTTACATAGTGCACTAGTGTTGACCAGAGCCCTATCGACCCTGGTCAACAGTAGTGCACTACGTAGGGAATACGGTGGTATTTGGGACGCACAGCTAGTCTGTATGTTTGCTGCTGTTACTCCAGATAGCATTATAGAGATCTTCCTCATGTTGAGGCCCATTATATATTTATGGATCTGTTCAGATCCTATGATGGTGTTTCATACACGGATGACGATGGACAATATTGCTTTCCAACACATTTGAAATGCATCCTATTTTCCATACTGACTTTTCAAAGGTTTGATGCAGGGATTTTTCCCAGCACATCGTCTTCCAGGGATTTGATAGATAAACCATAATCCCTGTAAACTGATCTGAAATGGAAAACGGTCAGCATTTATTAACATGTTGGGGGAGAGTTTGGTAAATCACCTTCTCTCTAGCAGTTTTAATAAATAGTTTGTCTGCCGTGGTACTGTGTCTAAATATAATGTACCGTAAGGAAACACCAGGGAAACTCATATCAACCACAAATCACATGAAATTCACCTGAATATTAAGAAAACCTAAAGCTTAAAGCTCTTATTTAGAAAAGCCCTGGTCAACTCTACAGCAGGGCGTTAAACACACTATGTTAGACTGTTAGGCATTAAGAAGGACACACTGGGTAAAGTCTATGTTAGTCTGTTAGGCATTAGGAAGGACACACTGGGTAAAGTCTATGTTAGTCTGTTAGTCTGTTAGGCATTAGGAAGGACACACTGGGTAAAGTCTATGTTAGACTGTTAGGCATTAGGAAGGACACACAGGGTAAAGTCTATGTTAGACTGTTAGGCATTAAGAAGGACACACTGGGTAAAGTCTATGTTAGACTGTTAGGCATTAAGAAGGACACACTGGGTAAAGTCTATGTTAGACTGTTAGGCATTAGGAAGGACACACTGGGTAAAGTCTATGTTAGACTGTTAGGCATTAAGAAGGACACACTGGGTAAAGTATATGTTAGACTGTTAGGCATTAGGAAGGACACACTGGGTAAAGTCTATGTTAGTCTGTTAGTCTGTTAGGCGTTAGGAAGGACACACAGGGTAAAGTCTATGTTAGACTGTTAGGCATTAAGAAGGACACACTGGGTAAAGTCTATGTTAGACTGTTAGGCATTAGGAAGGACACACAGGGTAAAGTCTATGTTAGACTGTTAGTAAGTCTATTGTGAGGTGGAATGAGGTCTGTTCTGTATAAAGTGAATGACCAGTCAGAATGTTGGCCCTGTCTCTCTCTCTATGACTTGGTTGGTCCTGGTCTCCCAGTGCTGCCTGGTTCAGACCAGGACACAGACTGACTGGAGACTGCTCTTTCTCACTTCTCAGGGAATACTGCTGTTTCTCAGGGCAGACTGTACTGCTGTTTCTCAGGGCAGACTGTACTGCTGTTTCTCAGGGCAGACTGTACTGCTGTTTCTCAGGGCAGACTGTACTGCTGTTTCTCAGGGCATATCACATTTAAAGACCTCAGACAGAGTTACACCTATCAGTATCACATTTAAAGACCTCAGACAGAGTTACACCTATCAGTATCACATTTAAAGACCTCAGACAGAGTTACACCTATCAGTATTACGTTTAAAGACACAACACGATATGCTATGCTCTAACGGTTCTGGAATGTACAGACAGATGGCTAAACCATACCAGTACGCAGTATTTCTAAATCCAGTACAATGGTAGGAGTCTGTAGAAACCAGACTGGTAAACGTTGATATGTCTGAATCACAACCCCAGTTGGGGCCAGTAAACCCTGTCAGTTAACAGTTAAACGGGTCGGTCTGCCACTGAGAGGGTCACACACTGACAGGATGGCTTCACACTGCTAGTGCTACTGGTCAGTCCGAAGACTCAGGCTGGATTGGAGAGAGAGAGAGAAAGGAAAAGAGAGGGACAAAGAGAAAGAGGGTGAAAAAGAGAGAGGGGGGGGATAGAGAGAGAGGGACAGAGTGAGAGAGGGACAGAGAGAGAGGGACAGAGAGAGAGAGGGACCGAGTGAGAGAGGGAAAGAGAGAGAGGGACAGAGAGAGAGAGAGAAGGACAGAGAGAGAGAGGGACAGAGTGAGAGAGGGACAGAGAGAGGGACAGAGTGAGAGAGAGAGTGAGAGAGGGAAAGAGAGAGAGGGACAGAGAGAGGGACAGAGAGAGAGACAGAGAGGGAGAGAGAGAGAGAGAGAGAGAGAGAGAGAGAGAGAGAGAGAGAGAGAGAGGGGGGGGGGGGACAGAGTGAGAGAGGGAAAGAGTGAGAGAGGGAAAGAGAGAGGGACAGAGAGAGAGAGAGAGAGAGAGAGAGAGAGAGAGAGAGAGAGAGAGAGAGAGAGAGGACAGAGAGAGAGAGAGAGAGAGAGAGAGAGAGAGAGAGAGAGAGAGAGAGAGAGAGGAGAGAGAGAGAGAGAGAGAGAGAGAGAGAGAGAGAGAGAGAGAGAGAGAGAGAGAGAGAGAGACAGAGAGAGAGAGAGAGGGACAGAGTGAGGGACAGAGGGAGAGGGACAGAGAGAGGGAGGGACAGAGTGAGGGACAGAGGGAGAGGGACAGAGAGAGGGAGGGACAGAGTGAGGGACAGAGTGAGAAGTCAAAACTTTACTTTTGGGTTCAGAAACCATTTGCTGCCTATGAAATGGCACCCTATTCCCTATCAAAATCAATCAATAAAATTGTATTCGTCAGTATCCCTGTCATATTTATTTTTTATTTATTTTTATAAATAAGCATCAACCAGTGGGTCTTGTGACGGGTCTACAGAGATGACCAGTTTACAGAGGAGTATAGAGTGCAGTGATGTGTCCTATAAGGAACATTGGTGGCAAATCTGATGTCCGAATGGTAAAGAACAACTAGCCGCTCGAGAACACCCTGCCGATCTATAAATGATGTCTCTGTAATCTAGCATGTGTAGGATGGTAATCTGAATCAGGGTTAGTTTGGCAGCTGGGGTGAAAGAGGAGTGATTACGATAGAGGAAACCAAGTCTAGATTCAACTTTAGCCTGCAGCTTTGATATGTGCTGAGAGAAGGACAGTGTACCATCCAGCCATACTCCCAAGTACTTGTATGACATCACTACCTCAAGCTCTAAACCCTCAGAGGTAGTAATCACATGTGTGGGGAGAGGGGCATTCTTCTTACCAAACCACATGACCTTTGTTTTGGAGGTATTCAGAACAAGGTTAAGGGCAGAGAAAGCTTGTTGGACACTAAGAAAGCTTTGTTGTAGAGCGTTTAACACAACATCCGGGGAGGGGCCAGCTGAGTATAAGACTGTATCATCTGCATATAAATGGATGAGAGAGCTTCCTGCTGCCTGAGATATGTTGTTGATGTAAATTGAGAAGAGCGTGGGGCCTAGGATTGAGCCTTGGGGTACACCCTTGGTGACAGGCAGTGGCTGAGACAGCAGATTTTCTGACTTTATACACTGCACTCTTTGAGAGAGGTAGTTAGCAAACCAGACCAAAGACCCCTCAGAGACACCAATAATCCTTAGCCGGCCCACAAAAATGGAATGGTCTACCATATTAAAAGCTTTGGCCAAGTAGCACAGTATATAAGTAGTAGTAGTATATAAATAGCAGCACAACATAGCTTAGAATCAATGGCAGTGGTGACATCATTGAGGACCTTTAAGGTTGCAGTGACACATCCATAACCTGAGCGGAAACCAGATTGTATACCAGAGAGAATACTATAGACATCAAGAAAGCCAGTCAGTTGATTATTGACAAGTTTTTCCAACACGTTTCAGGAGCTCCTTTAGTACCTCGGACTCATGAACTGCCTCCAGGGAAAAACTTTGTATCAGGACAGGGGAAAAAGAGTGAGAAGCATCGGGGATTGTTGGAAATGTTGGACGGGCATGGAGGTATGGCTGAGCGTCCAGTTCCTTGGTGTCCACATCACTAGGGGCCAGATGTACTAACGCTTTTGCGCCCACTTCAGGCGTATTTGTTTCGCAAAGTGCGCATAAAACCATGGCGAGGTATGTACGAACGGGACGCACCGAGATGAAAGCGCAGACTGCCTGTCGAGGGAACTGAAAATGGTCAAATGCGCTTTTCATGTCATGCATATGCATTCATGGGATGGTCAAGGGGAAAGTGGGAGTGTCACATAAAGAGATGGGAGGGGAAGCGTAAACTGCCCTAATTATGTATTCCGCGTTATGTACAGAAAAAGCCGGTGAAAGCGAGCCTCTATTTTGGCTGAAAATTCTCCGCCTCTTAAAAGCAGGTGTAACTTAGGAAGCGTTTCCTGGCATATGCCTCCTGGTGAAATGGCAGCAGTAATCCCAGCAAGACCAAGACATAGGCTAAGGAGACGAGCTGAAAAGATTTTTGCCACAAGAATCACACTTTTTCAGTTGAGTGAAAACGAAATCATTAAGCGTTACAGATTAAGCAGCTACGCAATATTACAGTTACTGGAAGAAATCAAAGATGACATGAATCTCCGACTCAGCGTTCACATTCCATTCCAGCAGTTGTTAAACTCCTCACTACATTACAGTGATTGGCATCAGGATCATTTCAAACAGTCATAGCATCAGCAGTGGGAATATCGCTGATCCATGATGGAAAGAGAGGAGGAGGCCCATTCAATGTACGGTATAGTGGGTGGGGACAGGCAATGTACGGTATAGTGGGTGGGGACAGGTGCTGATTACCTGATGAACTGCAGGTTTGGTACATAACACGCACACTGCGGTTTCACATCAAGCGCTTTCTGAGTCTTGGCCATGGGGCTATTAACGCTGCGTTCACAAATGTACGTACATCTGGCCCTCAGTATCTATCATGGTCCAAACACACCAACACAGTCGTGAGGAGGACACGACAACGCCTCTTCCCCTTCAGGAGGCTGAAAAGATTTGACATGGGCCCTCAGATCCTCAAAACGTTCTACAGCTGCACCATTGAGAGCATCTTGGCTGGCTGCACCATCGCTTGGTATTGCAACGGCCTGAAATCCAACCACAAGGCACTACAGAGAGTAGAGCATACAGCCCAGTACATCACTGGGGCCGAGCTCCCTGTCATCCAGGACCTCTATATCAGGTGGTGTGAAAGGAAGCCCTGGAAAACCGAGTGGTGAAGCAGTCTAAGTGCTTTAGGCGTCACTACAGACCGGAGTTCAATCCCAGGCTGTGTCATAACCAGCCGTGATCGGGAGTCCCATAGGGAGGCGCACAATTGGCACAGCATCGTCCGGGTTAGGGGAAGGTTTGGCCGGGGGGGCTTTACTTGGCTCATCACACTCTAGCGACTCCTTGTGGTGGGCTTCTGCAGGCTGACTTCTGTCATCAGTTGAATGTTTTTTCCTCCAACAGATTGGTGCAGCTGGCTTCTGGGTTAAGCTGGCTTCTGGGTTATACATATCTACCTCCATCACTCCAGTATCCCTGTCACCTGAACCCTATACATATCTACCTCCATCACTCCAGAATCCCTGTCACCTGACCCCTATACATATCTACCCCCATCACTCCAGTATCCCCGTCACCTTACCACTATACATATCTACCTCCATCACTCCAGTATCCCTGTCACCTGACCCCTATACATATCTACCTCCATCACTCCAGTATCTCTGTCACCTGACCCGTATACATATGTTTACTTACTGTATGGTGTTCTTCAACTGTAGTACCCCTATACATATGTTTACTTACTGTATGGTGTTCTTCTTATTTGTATTTCTGTTGTGTTTCTGTTATATCTTGTTATTTGTAGTATTACATTGTTATTCATTAGTGTGTTGTTGGGGTTTAGAGCTGCAAGAAAGGCATTATACTGTACTAGTGTACATGACCTTAAAAACCTGAATTTAAGTTAGTTTCATCATCGGTCTTCTTCTCATTGTAAAAAACAGAAACCACTCCAACTCCAAACCACCCCAACTCCAAACCACCCCAACTCCAAACCACCCCGACTCCAAACCACCCCAACTCCAAACCACCCCAACTCCAAACCACCCCAACTCCAAACCACCCCAACTCCAAACCACCCCAACTCCAAACCACCCCAAATACAAACCACCCCGACTCCAAACCACCCCAACTCCAAACCACTCCAACTCCAAACCACCCCAACTCCAAACCACCCCAACTCCAAACCACCCCAACTCCAAACCACCCCCACTCTCAGGTTTAATTTGAGGGTATTTACATCCGAACTGGAAGAAGGGTTTAGGAATTACAGCTCTTGAGAGTAGCTACCCCCCTTTTTCAAGGGACCAAAAGTAATTGGACAATTGAATCAAAAGCGGTTTCATGGACAGGTGTGGGCTATTCCTTCGTTATTTCTTTATCAATTAAGCAGGTAAAAGGTCTGGAGTTGATTCTAAGTGCGGTATTTGTATTTTGAATCTATTGCTGTGAACCTTCATCATGCGTTCAAAGGAGCTCTCCATGCAAGTCAAACAGGCCATAATTAGGCTTTAAAAACAAAACAAATACATCCGAGAGATAGCAGGAACATTAGGAGTGGCCAAATCAACAGTTTGGTACATTCTGAGAAAAAAAGAATGCATTGGTGAGCTCAGCAACATAAAACTTCTTGGACGTCCACGGAAGACAACAGTGGTAGATGATCGTAGGATCCTCTCCATTCACAACATCCAGCCAAGTGAAGAAGACTCTCCAGGAGGTAGGTGTGTCAGTGTCAAAGTCTACAATCAAGAGAAGACTTCACAAGAGCAAATACAGAGGGTTCACCACAAGGTGCAAACAATTCATAAGCATCAAGAATAGAAAGGCCAGATTAGACTTTGCCAAAAAACATCTAAAAAAGCCTGACCAGTTCTGGAAAAGCATTCTTTGGACGGATGAAACTAAGATCAACCTGTACCAAAATGACGGGAAGACAAAAGTATGGAGAAGGCTTGGAACAGCTCATGATCCAAAGCATACTACGTCATCTGTAAAACATGGTGGAGGCAGTGTGATGGCATGGGCATGCATGGCTTCCAGTGGCACTGGATCACTGGTGTTTATTGATGTGACAGAAGACAGAAGCAGCCGGATGGATTCTGAAGTCTATAGGAATATACTGTCTGCCCAGATTAAGCCGAATGCAGCTGATTGGACAGCGCTTCACGGTACAGATGGACAATGATCCAAAACACACTGCAAAACACAAGGAAAAGAAGTGGAATATTCTGCAATGGCCGAGTCAATCACCTGATCTCAACCCGATGCAGCATGCATTTCACTTGCTTAAGGCAAAACTAAAGGCAGAAAGACCCACAAACAAACAACAATTGAAGACAGCTGCAGTTAAGGCCTGGCAAAGCATCACAAAGCAGGAAACCCAGTCTTTGGTGATGTCCATGGGTTCCAGAATTCAGGCAGTCATTGCCTGCAAAGGATTCTCAACAAAATATAAAACATGAACATTTTATTTATGATTATGTTTGGCGCCGCCCTGCTGGTCGCCTGTTAAGCAGCTCCCGTTGTTCTGCATAAATTGTTGTTTTAGTTTGTTTTCTTTCGTCTCTTTTCTTTAGTTTTATTTTTTATTTTGCTACAGTCGAACTATAATAGTTCAGGATTATGGATTTTATGGATTTTATCGCAGCTGAACGTCGACAGGAGTCGTCAACTGGTATTGTTTACAACAGAGCCCAGCTCCTGGATTTAGCCCACGCAGCGCTGCTGCTCCCCAGGGAAAAGTTTGATATTCCGGATGAATTGAAAAGGCGACGCCGTGGACGCAGGGCGGGATTGAAATGTAAGGCAAAGCGGAGGAGGTTCAAGTACAAGCCGGCTATACTGTCTATTATTATGGGCAATGTGAGGTGTCTACATAACAAGATGGATGAGTTGGAGGGACTTGTTCGTGGACAAAGGATTTATCGGGAAACGAGCCTAATGTTTTTTTCTGAGACTTGGCTGAACGACAACATCCCCATACAGAACGTCACTATCGACGGTTTCCAGACCATCAGAGCGGACAGGGATCGCGTCTCTTCCGGTAAGAGTAAGGGTGGTGGGCTGGCTTTATTAGTTAACAACAGATGGTGTCATCCAAAACATATTACTCTTAAGGAAGAGTTTTGTAGCCCGGACATTGAGCTGTTAGCCGTTAGCCTGAGACCCTACTATTTACTGAGGGAATTCACGGCGGCCATTGCTGTTATTGTTTACATCCCGCCCTCTGCTGACGCAAACGCAGCATGTGACGTCATCCACTCTGTTATCGCGAGGTTACAGACAGCGCATCCCAGTGCTTTCTTTGCCATTTCGGGGGATTTTAACCATGCATCTCTCTCTTCAACGCTGCCCACGTTCAAACAGTTAGTGAAGTGCCCAACCAGGAATAATAAAACTCTGGACTTGTTATATGCTAATGTGAAGGATGCATACAACTCCACTGCACTCCCTCCCCTCGGTAGATCGGATCACAACCTGAAAATTTTGCATGGTTAAATTAGCTGTACAGTTAGGTATACAGTTATATTTACAGATAAGTGAATACTTGCATGTTTACACAAACTGTACAGGTAAATGACAGGAAGAGATACTTTAATAGCTAAATGTGTGTATGATATCATTTGGGGTAATAATAGTAATTCCCTTAAAATACAGTCCATAGTGCTCAGGGTTTAATTACAGACAACTGCACGTATTGCACATTCAATATACTAAAAGCAATGAGAAAAGGTGCAACTGGCAGGATACTAATATGCATTCCTGAGTGAATGCCTACGTAGGTTAAGTCCAATAATTACTTACAATATTGCATGTGATATAATATAACAACTGTACATGAGTATGTATATACAGAACTGTATGAATAAATAGGTCCTGAGTGGATGAGTGCTGACGGACCAGAGTTACTCACGGATGGATGCATAATTGTTAAACTAGGTCCTAGCACCCCAACAGTTCCAGATCTATGTTGCCGACGGCACGGCACCCCGGTGAGGCATTATGTAGTCTAATAGACGCTGGCAGGAAGGACCTCCTGTAGCGCTCTCTGGCACACCGTGGTGGGATCAGTCTGTGACTGAAAGTGCT
>CM042421.1:1075151-1117651 GCA_023634145.1 Thymallus thymallus
ATATAGGATGAATAACACTATCTACCAGTTGATATGAGATGAATAACACTATCCACCAGTTAATATGGGATGAATAACACTATCTACCAGTTAATATGAGATGAATAACACTATCCATCAGTTAATAAAGGATGAATAACACTATCCACCAGTTAATATGGGATGAATAACACTATCCACCAGTTAATATAGGATGAATAACACTATCTACCAGTTAATATGAGATGAATAACACTATCCACCAGTTAATATAGGATGAATAACACTATCCACCAGTTAATATAGGATGAATAACACTATCTACCAGTTAATATGAGATGAATAACACTATCCACCAGTTAATATGGGATGAATAACACTATCCACCAGTTGATATGAGATGAATAACACTATCCACCAGTTGATATGGGATGAATAACACTATCTACCAGTTAATATGAGATGAATAACACTATCCACCAGTTAATATGAGATGAATAACACTATCCACCAGTTGATATGGGATGAATAACACTATCCACCAGTTAATATAGGATGAATAACACTATCTACCAGTTAATATAGGATGAATAACACTATCCACCAGTTGATATGAGATGAATAACACTATCCACCAGTTAATATGAGATGAATAACACTATCCACCAGTTAATATAGGATGAATAACACTATCTACCAGTTGATATGAGATGAATAACACTATCCACCAGTTAATATGGGATGAATAACACTATCTACCAGTTAATATGAGATGAATAACACTATCCATCAGTTAATAAAGGATGAATAACACTATCCACCAGTTAATATGGGATGAATAACACTATCCACCAGTTGATATGAGATGAATAACACTATCCATCAGTTAATATGAGATGAATAACACTATCCACCAGTTAATATAGGATGAATAACACTATCTACCAGTTAATATAGGATGAATAACACTATCCACCAGTTGATATGAGATGAATAACACTATCCACCAGTTAATATGAGATGAATAACACTATCCACCAGTTAATATAGGATGAATAACACTATCTACCAGTTGATATGAGATGAATAACACTATCCACCAGTTAATATGGGATGAATAACACTATCTACCAGTTAATATGAGATGAATAACACTATCCATCAGTTAATAAAGGATGAATAACACTATCCACCAGTTAATATGGGATGAATAACACTATCCACCAGTTGATATGAGATGAATAACACTATCCATCAGTTAATATGAGATGAATAACACTATCCACCAGTTGATATGAGATGAATAACACTATCCACCAGTTAATATGAGATGAATAACACTATCCACCAGTTGATATGAGATGAATAACACTATCCACCATATGGGATTAATATAAAAGTTATATGTGATATTTCAGATATACACTTACTCTGGGAGATTGACTGAATCTGATGGATAAAGAAAACACACCCCTGTAAGAGAGAGAGAGAGAGAGAGAGAGAGAGAGAGAGAGAGAGAGAGAGAGAGAGAGAGAGAGAGAGAGAGAGAGAGAGAGAGAGAGAGAGAGAGAAAGAGAGCGAGAGAGAGAGAGAAGAGAGAGAGAGAGAGAGAAGAGAAGAGAGAGAGAGAGAGAGAGAGAGAGAGAGAGAGATTTTTTTTTGATTTATCAAAAAACGTTTATTACAGAAATATTTAAAAATATAAAAACATTAAAATGTAAATCACATCATATTTATAGAAAATGTGAAAAGTAAATGTCATTGTCTATAACACAACACAATGCTCCTCTATGACACCATATATTGTCCATAACACAACACAATGCTCCTCTATGACACCATATATTGTCCATAACACAACACAATGCTCCTCTATGACACCATATATTGTCCATAACACAACACAATGCTCCTCTATGACACCATATATTGTCCATAACACAACACAATGCTCCTCTATGACACCATATATTGTCCATAACACAACACAATGCTCCTCTATGACACCATATATTGTCCATAACACAACACAATGCTCCTCTATGACACCATATATTGTCCATAACACAACACAATGCTCCTCTATGACACCATATATTGTCCATAACACAACACAATGCTCCTCTATGACACCATATATTGTCCATAACACAACACAATGCTCCTCTATGACACCATATATTGTCCATAACACAACACAATGCCCCTCTATAACACCATATATTGTCCATAACAGAACACAATGCCCCTCTATGACACCATATATTTTCAAACACTTCTAAACAGTTTGTAGCTTTATAAAAATACAAATCAATTAGCAGTCTAGATTTAATCATAGCTGCAAACATCATTACAACATTATAATCACCTTTTTGTTCGATTTTTTTTCTTTCTGCTAACTATTATTGCCATTTTTGCCTTGCCTTTAATAAAATGTATCAATTGGCATTCATATTGTCTTCTTCGAGTATATTAAAAACCAAAAATAAAAACTGGTAACAGTACATTTTTCATCAAAACAAATGAAAATATCCTTCAACAAGTCAAATAAAGGCTTAAGTCTTGAGCAGTACATAAACACATGAAAAACAGTTTCTCTTTGGATTTAAAATAGAAATAAAAGAATTAACAGCAGTTATACCATGTATAATTCTCCACTGTAAGTCTCCAATTCTCTTTGTTAATGGTGGCTTGTAAAGTAAAACCTTCACTCTGGTTTTACATCTTTATCAACTTCAGAATGGTGCTCCAAGGTGAATCAACTCTTTCATGTAAACCTTCTTTGTTGAAAGCTTTTACACAAGCATTGTAAAAAACTTTTCCCCTAACTTCATATAAATCCATATCTGATACATTTTCCAAAAAAACTCCAGAATATTCCCCTATATTTGGGGACAAAAAACACTTTGGAAAGGCATCTTTATCACTAGGCACAAGTTTCTTAGCAAAACAATTTTCAAGCATGTTCAACTCTTTTACTGTGAATACAGATTGCAAATTCTGAAGACATTTTTCAACAATTCGAACTGATTTAATACCTAATGAGGCAGCCACATTTTCCACATTTTTAAAACAGGGACCAGTCACATTAATTAAACGCCCCAGTGTTATGATCTTTGATTTAATAAAAACACCATTTAATAGTCCACATGTATCTGAAATATCCAGACGAGCACCTTAAATCATGGGTTCTTCCAGTAACCAAAAAACAGAATCTGTACTCTCAGTTCTTTTCACTTTAAAAAGGTCCCATATTTTAAACAGATTTCTATAAAAAACAGGAAGCTTCGATGTATTGATTCTTTTTGGATCCATCAAAAATAAATGTTTACTTAAATAGAGTTCATCAACGGATTTAAGTATAGCACAGGCCACTGACTTCCAAGCCAAGTTCTCTGAGCTGGTAAGCAAGCGTTGTATGAATTGTAGCCGAAAGGCCGCAGTCCTGCTTTGTACATGTATAAGTCCTTGACACCCTTCTTCTTTTTTTAAATACAAGATGTTGTGCGGTATCCAGTGAAACTTGTCCCAAAAAAAGTCAAATAAAACAGACTGGATTTTTTCCAAGTAAATAAGCCGGTCGGTCAATGCAGGCCATCCGGTGCCACAAAGAAGAAGCCACCAAATTATTAATCACCAAAGTACGTCCTCTGTATGATAAATTTGGTACAAGCCATTTCCATTTTTCAAGTCGGCACTTAAGCTTTTCAACAGTTCCAATCCAGTTTTTTTGAGCTACTGTTTCATTACCTAAATATACTCCCAAATATCTCAAACCATCTCTTGTCCAACATAAACCATCTGGAAGATTTGGTGGTACTCTACTTTTCCACTCCCCCGTTAAAACTGCCTCACTTTTATTCCAATTCATTCTTGCAGAAGAAATTAATACAAAATCTTTTAATGTCTTTAGTAATAAATCTATATCATTTTGTTTATTAATCATTACCATGACATCATCTGCATACGCAGACAGACACAAAGTCGTCTTACAATTTTGTAGAGGCACTCCTTCTAGAACTCTCCTTAAAACACTTAAAAGTGGTTCTATCGCGAGGGTATATAATAACCCTGACAGTGAACAACCTTGTCTTACCCCACGACAACACGCCCTGACAGTAAATCTCAGTAAGACCAATATAGTGGTGTTCCAAAAAAGGTCCAGTTGCCAGGACCAAAAATACAAATGCCATCTAGACACCGTTGCCCTAGAGCACACAAAAAACTATACATACCTCGGCCTAAACATCAGCACCACAGGTAACTTCCACAAAGCTGTGAACGATCTGAGAAACAAGGCAAGAAGGGCTTCTATGCCATCAAAAGGAACATAAAATTCAACATACCAATTAGGATCTGGCTAAAAATACTTGAATCAGTTATAGAACCCATTACCCTTTATGGTTGTGAGATCTGGGGTTCCGCTCACCAACCAAGAATTCACAAAATGGGACAAACACCAAATTGAGACTCTGCATGCAGAATTCTGCTAAAATATCCTTCATGAACAGCGTAAAACACCAAATAATGCATGCAGAGCAGAATTAGGCCGATACCCGCTAATTATCAAAATCCAGAAAAGAGCCGTTAAATTCTACAACCACCTAAAAGGAAGTGATTCCCAAACCTTCCATAACAAAGCCATCACCTACAGAGAGATGAACCTGGAGAAGAGTCCCCTATTCAAACTGGTCCTGAGGCTTTGTTCAAACACACACAGACCCCACAGAGCCCCAGGACAACAACACAATTAGACCCAACCAAATCATGAGAAAACAAAAAGATAATTACTTGACACATTGGAAAGAATTAACAAAAAAACAGCAAACTAGAATGCTATTTGGCCCTAAACAGAGGCACAGAGTGGCAGAATACCTGACCACTGTGACTGACCCAAACTTAAGGAAAGCTTTGACTATGTACAGACTTGCTATTGAGCAGAGCCTTGCTATTGAGAAAGGCAGCCGTAGGCAGACCTGGCTCTCAAGAGAAGACAGGCTGTGTGGACACTGCCCACAAAATGAGGTGGAAACTGAGCTGCACTTCCTAACTTCCTGCCAAATGTATGACCATATTAGAGACACATATTTCCATCAGATTACACAGATCCACAAAGAATTAGAAAACAAACCCAATGTTGATAAAGTCCCATATCTACTGGGTGAAATACCACAGTGTTCATCACAGCAGCAAGATGTGTGATCTGTTGGTGAAATACCACAGTGTTCATCACAGCAGCAAGATGTGTGATCTGTTGGTGAAATACCACAGTGTTCATCACAGCAGCAAGATGTGTGATCTGTTGGTGAAATACCACAGTGTTCATCACAGCAGCAAGATGTGTGACCTGTTGGTGAAATACCACAGTGTTCATCACAGCAGCAAGATGTGTGACCTGTTGGTGAAATACCACAGTGTTCATCACAGCAGCAAGATGTGTGACCTGTTGGTGAAATACCACAGTGTTCATCACAGCAGCAAGATGTGTGACCTGTTGGTGAAATACCACAGTGTTCATCACAGCAGCAAGATGTGTGACCTGTTGGTGAAATACCACAGTGTTCATCACAGCAGCAAGATGTGTGACCTGTTGGTGAAATACCACAGTGTTCATCACAGCAGCAAGATGTGTGATCTGTTGGTGAAATACCACAGTGTTCATCACAGCAGCAAGATGTGTGACCTGTTGGTGAAATACCACAGTGTTCATCACAGCAGCAAGATGTGTGACCTGTTGGTGAAATACCACAGTGTTCATCACAGCAGCAAGATGTGTGACCTGTTGGTGAAATACCACAGTGTTCATCACAGCAGCAAGATGTGTGACCTGTTGGTGAAATACCACAGTGTTCATCACAGCAGCAAGATGTGTGACCTGTTGGTGAAATACCACAGTGTTCATCACAGCAGCAAGATGTGTGACCTGTTGGTGAAATACCACAGTGTTCATCACAGCAGCAAGATGTGTGACCTGTTGGTGAAATACCACAGTGTGCATCACAGCAGCAAGATGTGTGATCTGTTGGTGAAATACCACAGTGTTCATCACAGCAGCAAGATGTGTGACCTGTTGGTGAAATACCACAGTGTTCATCACAGCAGCAAGATGTGTGATCTGTTGGTGAAATACCACAGTGCTCATCACAGCAGCAAGATGTGTGATCTGTTGGTGAAATACCACAGTGTTCATCACAGCAGCAAGATGTGTGATCTGTTGGTGAAATACCACAGTGTTCATCACAGCAGCAAGATGTGGGACCTGTTGGTGAAATACCACAGTGTTCATCACAGCAGCAAGATGTGTGATCTGTTGGTGAAATACCACAGTGTTCATCACAGCAGCAAGATGTGGGACCTGTTGTCACAAGAAAAGGACAACCAGTGAAGAACAAACACCATGTAAATACAACCCATATTTATGTTGATTTATTTTCCCTTTTGTACTTTAACTATTTGCACATTGTTACAACACTGTATATAAACATAATATAACATTTGAAATGTCTTTATTCTTTTGGAACTTCTGAGTGTAATGTTTACTGTTCATTTCTATTGTTTATTTCACTTGTGTTTATTATCTACTTCACTTGCTTTGGTTTTGTTAACATATGTTTCCCTTGCCAATAAAACCCCTTAAATTGAATTGAATTGAATTGAATTGAGAGCGAGAGAGAGAGAACCAGAGAGAACTGTTGTCTCGCCCCTCGTCTCGCCTTCCCCTAATCAACCCCCGCCCCGGCTGATCACGCTAATGTTGTTGAAACCATCGGACCGTGAAACCATAAAACCATCGCCCAGTGCCCACACCCTGGGTCAACTCTACTGGCTGATTGGAGGAGATGGAGACAGAATGTAGACAGACACTGGTGGTGAGTCACCAATGCTGAGTGAGCTGTGAAAGGAACTGTTTGCATGAGTCCCAAATGGCACCCTATCCCCTATATAGTGCACTACTTTAGACCAGAGAATGGCACCCTATCCCCTATATAGTGCACTACTTTAGACCAGAGAATGGCACCCTATCCCCTATATAGTGCACTACTTTAGACCAGAGAATGGCACCCTATCCCCTATATAGTGCACTACTTTAGACCCCTGGTAAAATTGGGATGGTAAAACATTTCCAGTGTAAACTTAAACAACTAAGATCCAACATGAAGTACGTATGTTGTTAGTTCATAATGGAGCAGTAGAATGTCAACGTCAGCCTCTGGCTCCTCTATGGTTGGCTGGGTCAGGGCCTGACAGTAGTATTCTATCTAAGTCTATGGTGGTGTTGTGTGAGGTCCCCAGTCGTTGTCTGGAATTGGGGATCCTAGTCTGTGGTACATTGTTTGTGTGTTGAGTCTGCTGGAGCCCTCACCTATGTTACGGGTTCCTGGTTATACCTTTTGTTATTTTTGTGAAGTTTGCCTTAATAAAAGAGATGCTGCACTTTGGCCACTCTTGTCAAGGTCTGTGACAGCCCCAAGGTCTGTGACAGCCCCAAGGTCTGTGACAGCCCCAAGGTCTGTGACAGCCCCAAGGTCTGTGACAGCCCCAAGGTCTGTGACAGCCCCAAGGTCTGTGACAGCCCCAAGGTCTGTGGCAGCATTGTGTTATGTTTGAGTCCCTCAGATACCATAGGAACACGACATAAGGCATGGTGGCAAAATGTGTAGAATTGCAATAAACTAGCTTTAAAACCTCTTCCCTCCACCTCATCCTCCCTCCTCCTCCTCCCTCCTCCTCCTCCCTCCTCCTCCTCCCTCCACCTCATCCCTCCACCTCATCCTCCCTCCTCATCCTCCCTCCTCCTCCTCCCTCCTCCTCCTCCCTCCTCCTCTCCTCCTCCTCCCTCCTCCTCCTCCCTCCACCTCATCCCTCCACCTCATCCTCCCTCCTCATCCTCCCTCCTCCTCCTCCCTCCTCCTCCTCCTCCCTCCACCTCCTCCTCCCTCCACCGCATCCTCCACCACCACCTCCTCCCTCCACCTCATCCTCCCTCCACCACCTCGTCCTCCCTCACCTCCTCCCTCACCTCCTCCCTCCACCTCCTCCCTCCACCTCATCCTCCCTCCTCCTCCTCCCTCCTCCTCCTCCCTCACCTCCTCCTCCCTCACCTCCTCCCTCACCTCCTCCCTCACCTCCTCCCTCCACCTCTTCCCTCCACCTCTTCCCTCCTCGTCCTCCCTCCACCTCCTCCTCCCTCACCTCCTCCTCCCTCACCTCCTCCCTCACCTCCTCCCTCACCTCTTCCCTCCACCTCTTCCCTCCTCATCCTCCCTCCACCTCCTCCCTCCACCTCCTCCTCCTCCCTCACCTCCTCCCTCCACCGCATCCTCCACCACCACCTCCTCCCTCCATCTCCTCCTCCTCCCTCCTCCTCCTCCTCCACCACCACCTCCTCCCTCTGTTATTTCCACTGACCCCAGTAACACTAATATTAACCATTAGAAGACTATAAACAACAACACTAGCTGAGTGTAGCAGTGCAGAGGGCCTGTCCAAGCCAAGCCAAGCCAAGCCAAGGTCTAGCTACCTACAGAGGAGAGGCCTGAGACTGCAGGAGAAAACCAGCAGGCCTTAATGACAGGGTGACTATTCATTACTCACAGGGTTAGACAGACAGGGAGCAGGGAAGCAGGCAGTAGGCAGCAGACCTAGGTTCAAATACTAATAACACTTTTACCGTTTGTTCTAGTCTCCCTGGAGTGTCGGACGAGCAGGGTTTGCACTCCTTGCGACTGCTCTAATGGTTCCATTGTGCCAGGCAAGGTCACTCAAACCATGAATTGATGTCAAATAGTATTTGAACCCAGGTCTGGCAGGCAGCACCTCCTTTCTCCTCTTCTCTGGAAGCTTTGGAAACTCCTTGTCACTGTGGTGACTAACCAACCTGCTGTTTACATACCAGAAAGGGCCAACACTCTAGTGGTTAGTGGGGAGAGGAGGGATGGAGGATGGAGGAGAGGAAGGGAGGTGGATGGTGGAGGAGAGGTGGAGAGGTGGAGGGGTGGAGGGATGGAGGAGAGGTGGAGGAGGGATGGAGGGATGGAGAGGAGTAAAGAGGTGGATGGGTGGAGGAGAGGTGGAGAGGTGGAGGGGTGAGGGATGGAGGAGAGGTGGAGGAGGGATGAGGGATGGAGAGGAGGAAGGGAGGTGGATGGGTGGAGGAGAGGTGGAGAGGTGGAGGGGTGGAGGGATGGAGGAGAGGTGGAGGAGGGATGGAGGAGGGATGGAGGGATGGAGGGATGGAGAGGAGGAAGGGAGGTGGATGGGTGGAGGAGAGGTGGAGAAGTGGAGGGGTGGAGGGGAGGTGGAGGAGGTAGAGGAGGTAGAGGAGGTGGAGGAGGTAGAGGAGGTGGAGGAGGCGGAGGAGGGCAGAGGAGGCAGAGGAGGTAGAGGAGGCGGAGGAGGCAGAGGAGGCGGAGGAGGTAGAGGAGGTAGAGGAGTGGAGGAGGTAGAGGAGGTGGAGGAGGTAGAGGAGGTGGAGGAGGTAGAGGAGGTGGAGGAGGTGGAGGAGGTAGAGGAGGCGGAGGAGGTAGAGGAGGTAGAGGAGGTGGAGGAGGTAGAGGAGGTGGAGAGGCAGAGGAGGCAGAGGAGGTAGAGCGAGGTGGAGGAGGCAGAGGAGGCAGAGGAGGTAGAGGCGGAGGAGGCGGAGAGGCAGAGGAGGTAGAGGCGGGAGGAGGCAGAGGAGGCGGAGGAGGCGGAGGAGGCAGAGGAGGTAGAGGCGGAGGAGGCGGAGGAGGGGGAGGAGGTAGAGGAGTAGAGGAGGTGGAGGAGGTAGAGGAGGTAGAGGAAGGTAGAGGAGGTGGAGGAGGTAGAGGAGGTGGAGGAGAGAGGTAGAGGAGAGGTAGAGGAGTAGAGGGGGAGGAGGAGGTAGAGGAGGTGGAGGAGCAGAGGAGGCAGAGGAGGCTAGAGGAGTAAGAGTGGAGGAGGCAGAGGAGCAGAGGAGGTAGAGGGCGAGGAGGCGGAGGAGGCAGAGGAGGTAGAGGCGGAGGAGGCAGAGGAGGCGGAGGAGGCGGAGGAGGCAGAGGAGGTAGAGGCGGAGGAGGCGGAGGAGGCAGAGGAAGGTAGAGGAGCTAGAGGAGGAAGAGGCGGTAGAGGCGGAGGAGGCGGAGGAGGGGAGGAGGCGGAGGAGGCAGAGGAGGTAGAGGCGGAGGAGGCGGAGGAGGCAGAGGAGGTGGAGGAGGGGGAGGAGGGGGAGGAGGGGGAGGAAGGGGGAGGCGGAGGAGGGGGAGGGAGGGGGAGGAGGCAGAGGAGGCAGAGGAGGCAGAGGAGGTAGAGGCGGAGGAGGCGGAGGAGGCGGAGGAGAGGTAGAGGAGGTAGAGGAGGAGGAGGAGGAGGAAGGGGTAGGGAGGGGGGAGGAGGGGGAGGAGGGGGAGGAGGCGGAGGAGGTAATCAGCCCATCCTCTAGCCTCCAACAGTAATCAGTGCTGGTTTCAGCCCAGCCTCTAGCCTCCAACAGTAATCAGTGCTGGTTTCAGCCCAGCCTCTAGCCTCCAACAGTAATCAGTGCTGGTTTCAGCCCAGCCTCTAGCCTCCAACCAGTAATCAGTGCTGGTTTCAGCCCAGCCTCTAGCCTCCAACAGTAATCAGTGCTGGTTTCAGCCCAGCCTCTAGCCTCCAACAGTAATCAGTGCTGGTTTCAGCCCAGCCTCTAGCCTCCAACAGTAATCAGTGCTGAGCTGAGAAGAGCCAACTACATGTTTATAAGAAATTAAACACCTATTCATCATTCTCTGTCTAACCACACACACACACACACACACACACACACAACACACACACACACACACACACACACACACAGACATTACATTACATTCAATGATTGTTTAACTACCAACAGCCTAGCCGCCTGCTGCATGTGCCTGGGTGGAACCTCTGCTCTGGGGCAGGCAAGTTCCATTTTGTTGTCAAAACGTGGGTTAGGACAAGCATGTATTGGCAGGCAAGCTGGCAGAAGGACGACCAGGCTACTATTCCCCATCGTTTAGCACTGCCATTTTTGACGGCCAACTAGCTGGAAAGGTTTGAGAGGGTTAATCATTAGTTGTTGATCTTCTGGTGGGTGTGTTCAATAGCCTGTCTCCGCCCTGTGTGGTTGTGTTCAATAGCCTGTCTCCTTCCTGGTGGGTGTGTTCAGTAGCCTGTCTCCTTCCTGGTGGGTGTGTTTCAATAGCCTGTCTCCTTCCTGGTGGGTTTGTTCAGTAGCCTGTCTCCTTCCTGGTGGGTGTGTTCAGTAGCCTGTCTCCTTCCTGGTGGGTGTGTTCAGTAGCCTGTCTCCTTCCTGGTGGGTTTGTTCAGTAGCCTGTCTCCTTCCTGGTGGGTGTGTTCAGTAGCCTGTCTCCTTCCTGGTGGGTTTGTTCAGTAGCCTGTCTCCTTCCTGGTGGGTGTGTTCAGTAGCCTTGTCTCAAACCACTGATGGACTGGCTAAGAAACCACTGATGGACTGATGGCTACTGTGAGGGAGGGAGGGAAAGGAGGGAGGGAGTTTATCTCCCTCCTCCCTCCTGCCACCTCTAGTGAACCCACTCACCCTCTCAAGATGAAGTCAATCTCTCCTCCACTTTCAGGCAGGAGAGATTGACATGCATATTATTAATGTTTGTTCTCTGTGTACATCCAAGGGCCAGCCGTGCTGCATCTGTGAACAATACATGTTGATGGTTTCATTCCTGTGCTGTTTGTAACGACCCTGGTAGGTTGACTGATAACCTGAACCAGGTTGCAGACACTGGTTACAGTTTGGAGCTTTTTCTTGACTGGGCAGCTTGATGAGACCCCGTTGATATTTAAATCACCCAGAAAATATACTTCTCTGTTGACATCACATATATTATCAAAATATATTGAAATTGTCAACAAAAGTTACACCCATTGAGCTGCAATAATCACGTTGCCAGTTGTGAAGAGAAAGAATCCTGCTAAAGTGTTCAATGCTGTGATTCAGAGAGGATACAGGGCCAGATATGATGATTCAGAGAGGATACAGGGCCAGATATGATGATTCAGAGAGGATACAGGACCAGATATGATGATTCAGAGAGGATACAGGGCCAGATATGATGATTCAGAGAGGATACAGGGCCATATATGATGATTCAGAGAGGATACAGGACCAGATATGATGATTCAGAGAGGATACAGGGCCAGATATGATGATTCAGAGAGGATACAGGGCCATATATGATGATTCAGAGAGGATACAGGACCAGATATGATGATTCAGAGAGGATACAGGGCCAGATATGATGATTCAGAGAGGATACAGGGCCAGATATGATGATTCAGAGAGGATACAGGGCCATATATGATGATTCAGAGAGGATACAGGGCCATATATGATGATTCAGAGAGGATACAGGACCAGATATGATGATTCAGAGAGGATACAGGGCCAGATATGATGATTCAGAGAGGATACAGGGCCATATATGATGATTCAGAGAGGATACAGGGCCAGATATGATGATTCAGAGAGGATACAGGGCCAGATATGATGATTCAGAGAGGATACAGGGCCAGATATGATGATTCAGAGAGGATACAGGGCCATATATGATGATTCAGAGAGGATACAGGACCAGATATGATGATTCAGAGAGGATACAGGGCCAGATATGATGATTCAGAGAGGATACAGGGCCATATATGATGATTCAGAGAGGATACAGGACCAGATATGATGATTCAGAGAGGATACAGGGCCATATATAATGATTCAGAGAGGATACAGGGCCATATATGATGATTCAGAGAGGATACAGGACCAGATATGATGATTCAGAGAGGATACAGGGCCAGATATGATGATTCAGAGAGGATACAGGGCCATATATGATGATTCAGAGAGGATACAGGACCAGATATGATGATTCAGAGAGGATACAGGGCCATATATGATGATTCAGAGAGGATACAGGGCCATATATGATGATTCAGAGAGGATACAGGGCCAGATAAGATGATTCAGAGAGGATACAGGGCCATATATGATGATTCAGAGAGGATACAGGACCAGATATGATGATTCAGAGAGGATACAGGGCCAGATATGATGATTCAGAGAGGATACAGGGCCATATATGATGATTCAGAGAGGATACAGGACCAGATATGATGATTCAGAGAGGATACAGGGCCAGATATGATGATTCAGAGAGGATACAGGGCCATATATGATGATTCAGAGAGGATACAGGGCCATATATGATGATTCAGAGAGGATACAGGGCCAGATATGATGATTCAGAGAGGATACAGGGCCAGATATGATGATTCAGAGAGGATACAGGGCCATATATGATGATTCAGAGAGGATACAGGGCCAGATATGATGATTCAGAGAGGATACAGGGCCAGATATGATGATTCAGAGAGGATACAGGGCCATATATGATGATTCAGAGAGGATACAGGACCAGATATGATGATTCAGAGAGGATACAGGGCCAGATATGATGATTCAGAGAGGATACAGGGCCATATATGATGATTCAGAGAGGATACAGGACCAGATATGATGATTCAGAGAGGATACAGGGCCAGATATGATGATTCAGAGAGGATACAGGGCCATATATGATGATTCAGAGAGGATACAGGGCCAGATATGATGATTCAGAGAGGATACAGGGCCATATATGATGATTCAGATAGGATACAGGGCCATATATGATGATTCAGAGAGGATACAGGACCAGATATGATGGGTATTTTATTAGTGTCTAGCAGAGAGTCAATCAGCTCTTTAAATCCAGTTTCAACTGTTCAGAACTGCCCTTCATAATGCCATTAAAAAGTACATTCAGGAGCAGCTTAGTAATGTAATTTACTCGAGCTCCGGGATAGGATATTGTTTCACAGCTGGCGAGAAGGCAGAGGAAATCTGCCCACACCCACGCTTCACAGGATTCAGAGAACCCTTTAAGGACGGGCAAGAGGCAGGATAACTTGAGCCCGTAGCTCCCGGCACCTGGTGCAGGCCTCCGACAGATGGAGAAGCCTCGCTCGTTACAGAGCAGGGACGGAAGGTTGCCGACGTTGACTTTGAAATGGTAGAGGAAGGAGTAGGAGTAGAACAGCGGCTGCAGACACAGGTTCCCCAGCAGAGACGGTGCAGGGAGATCAGGCTCCAGGTGAAACTATTGGTTGTTTGTATCCGCTCCGGTCTCCCGTTGGGTCTGTAGGCTGCTTTGCGGGAGGCCGCTGTCCTCGGCTTCCACGGCACGTGCCATGCGACCATCGTTGATTCTCATGCTCCTCTTGCTGTCGACATCGCTATCAGATGGGGGAGGAGAAGCAGGAGATCGCTCACCTGGTGAACAAACTCTGGGCAACACCGGCCAGTCGGATAACGACAAACTACAAGGCGGAGATGCATTTAACATGCGAACGTCGTCCAGCCACCGGCGTAGAAAAGGTCAACATTCCACTTTGCATTTTCCACAGTTTCTTACGTAGGCTGGCGACCTGCGTGATCAAGGAAGCCTCCTCAAGCTTATAATCCTAGGCAAGCAAACAACTGCTGCATTGGAACTCTGAGGGATCCAGTTAGTCCTGAAACAAAGTGTAGTAGATACAGCTCCTACAGCACTGGAACCATAGTAATAGTAGATACAGCTCCTACAGCACTGGAACCATAGTAATAGTAATGTGAGGGATACAGTTAGTCCTGAAACAAAGTGTAGTAGATACAGCTCCTACAGCACTGGAACCATAGTAATAGTAATGTTGTATTGACATTCCCATCCTTAGTTAAAGTTGTCTGTTTTTGTTCAAAATATTGAGTCATTGAAACTTGAACATGTGCATTCCGAATGGGTGGAGGCAGTAAACAATGTACCAGGCCAGCTGTGATTTACAACCTGATAGCAATATTTTTGGGACTACCACTACATTTATTGGTGAATTATATTAATCATGCATTGAACTGCATCATCTATTCTGTATAGGTGAATTGTATTAATCATCATTGAACTGCATTATCTATTCTGACAACAAAGCCTTACTGTAGGTCAGGTAATGTTGAGTCAAATAGAACCTATTTTTAAAACCTATTATGAAGTTGGTTTTGTTGCATAAACTGGGAATTTGATATATTCTTCTAATATTAAGATTGTCTGTTTGTTTCATATCTGCAAAGTAGTTTAAATGCAGTCAGTTCCACTTTAAATGACATTAAAACACAGTATTTTATTTAGGCCTAGTTCTACGTAATGCAGCTCCCAGGTGCTTTATAGGAGGGAGGACTTGGTGAATACTTACTTTAATCTATGACAACATATTTAAGAATGTTGTATGTTGAGGAATCAGTGCTTATAAGGAGAGTTTGTCTGGCAGGCTGCTGGACCAGCCATGCATACACAACTATGATATGACAGCTTACACGTACACTACGTCTGAACGCCGCACGGCCTGATGGAGCAGCTCGGATGCACTGTGCATGTAACATATGATAGGACACACACCACACACACACATACCGCCCCTATATCTCTGTGCGCTGACAGTCCAGGTCTGTGTGTTCAGTCTAAGCAGAGAGTTTCCTGTTTAAAGCCCAGAGTCAGTTGAGCGGTCCAGCTCAGCCCCAGGGAGCCCATAAACACATGCCGGCCTTCAGCCAGAGGCCCACCAACAGCCCTCCACTACCCATCTTCAGACCCAGGCCTAGCAACAGCCCTCCCCTACCCATCTTCAGACCCAGGCCTAGCAACAGCTCTCCACTACCCATCTCCAGCCCCAGGCCCACCTAAGCAGTGGTATCAAACCCATAACCAGTAGCAGCCCTACAGCAGACAGTTCTTTCTTCCTGTCCATGCGCTGTACGGAAAACCCCACTGGCTGTATAGACGGGGACAGTATATATATATATATATCCCTAGAGAGCCATGATTCCGTGAAACAGAATATGTTACAGTCTGTAATGTCTCTCTGGAAGGAGATCCTCGCCCTGAGCTTGTCTACTTTATTCTACTAAAACGTACTAAAACCCACTCCATATTCTTCTTCTCCTTCGGAGACGTATTGAAGCAGCCACCTGGGATGACTAGAAATGCGTGGGGTTACGAACAAATTATCCAATTTAGGAAAGTCACATTTCTGGTTGAAATGCTGGCGAGTGACCGCCGATCTAATATCCAAACGTTATTTTCGGCTATAGGTAATAATGCAAGAAACGTTCTCACCAAATAATGTAAGAAATAACACAAAAAACAACAAAATACTGTCGGAGTTCAACGATCTAATGATCCAACAACCAACATGTCCTTTCTTTGAGGTCAAGTTAGGCCATTTAGACCAGGGTTCAGGTGAGCCATGAGTCCCCAGTAGAACATGATTGGTTTAGGTTTGTTCTCTCCAGTCCATGATTACAACTCAAATGTTACACTATTCCCTATAGGGGGCCCCATATGGTTCTGGTCAAAGGTAGGGCACTATATAGAGACAAGGGTGTCATTTGGGACGTAGCCCCATGATAAAAGGCTGTGGTGCCACTGCCTGCCTGTCCTGCTCTGTGAGGATCTGCTGTGGAACTAGATGTACTCAGCTCAGAGAAGCATTATGATCTAACTGCAGTCTGCAGGTCCACTGTGTACATCAGACCAGCTAGCAGGATGTTGTTTGTCTCAGTCAGTCAGGTCCACTGTGTACATCAGACCAGCTAGCAGGATGTTGTTTGTCTCAGTCAGTCAGGTCCACTGTGTACATCAGACCAGCTAGCAGGATGTTGTTTGTCTCAGTCAGTCAGGTCCACTGTGTACATCAGACCAGCTAGCAGGATGTTGTTTGTCTCAGTCAGTCAGGTCCACTGTGTACATCAGACCAGCTAGCAGGATGTTGTTTGTCTCAGTCAGTCAGGTCCACTGTGTACATCAGACCAGCTAGCAGGATGTTGTTTGTCTCAGTCAGTCAGGTCCATGTGTACATCAGACCAGCTAGCAGGATGTTGTTTGTCTCAGTCAGTCAGGTCCACTGTGTACATCAGACCAGCTAGCAGGATGTTGTTTGTCTCAGTCAGTCAGGTCCACTGTGTACATCAGACCAGCTAGCAGGATGTTGTTTGTCTCAGTCAGTCAGGTCCATGTGTACATCAGACCAGCTAGCAGGATGTTGTTTGTCTCAGTCAGTCAGGTCCACGTGGCAGGAAATGCTCCATTTGAAAAGTGGCCATCCGTCATACTGACAGCTTTGAGATCAAGTACGGGGAGGAGAAGAGAGGGAGGGTATTGAATAAGGGTCCAGCAGTACATCCACACTAACAACTCTAACATGTATGGTATAGCAGTACATCCACACTAACACATACACACACACACAGACACATACACATACACAGACACACACACACGGACACGGACACACACACACACACACACACGGACACGGACACACACACACACAGACACATACACAGACACACAAACACGGACACGGACACACACACACACACACACACACACAGACACACACACACAGACACATACACACAGACACACACACACACAGACACACACACACGGACACGGACACACACACACACACAGACACATACACAGACACACACACACGGACACGGACACACACACACACACACACAAACACAGACACACACACAGAGACACATACACACAGACACACACACACACAGACACATACACAGACACACACACAGAGACACACACACACAGACACACACACTGGAGAAAACACTCTCTCACTGTGTCTCACTGGCATGCATGCCTTGTTTGCTGTGCTGTGGTGGCATGGCATGGTCCAGCAGTGCATCCACGCTAACAACTCTATGAGGTGGTAACATGCCTTCTTTGCTGTGCTGTGGTGGCATGGCGTGGTCCAGCAGTACATCCACGCTAACAACTCTATGAGGTGGTAACATGCCTTCTTTGCTGTACTGTGGTGGCATGGCGTGTTTATAACCCTCATTAAGGTATTGAGCTCTACTCTCCACTTAGATTGTGTCCCAAATGGCATCTTATTCCCTATATAGTGCACTGCTTTTGACCAGGGCCCCCCAAAAGTAGTGTACTATATAGGAAATGGGGTGCCATTTGGGATACAGACTTGAAATAACAGTCCTAAACCCCTATCCTTCAGCCCCTACTCTCAGTCCCTACTCTCAGTCCCTACCCTCAGCCCCTACTCTCAGTCCCTACCTTCAGCCCCTACTCTCAGTCCCTACCCTCAGACCCTACTCTCAGTCCCTACCCTCAGACCCTACTCTCAGTCCCTACCCTCAGACCCTACTCTCAGTCCCTACCCTCAGACCCTACTCTCAGTCCCTACCCTCAGACCCTACTCTCAGTCCCTACCCTCAGACCCTAGCCGTTATTAAAGTGTCAGGTCTGATGTGTGTGGCCAGAGAGACAGAGAGACAGAGAGCTCCTTCAGAAGCAGCAGCAGATCAGCCAACCAACTAACCTGCTGAGCCGAACTAGAAGACCCCAAAACCACAGCAACCTCACCACTGATGGGAACGAGACCACTTGCCACCGCCACACACACACACACACACACACACACACACACACACACACACACACACACACACACACACACACACACACACACACACACACACACACACAGACACACACACACACACACACACACACACATTGATGAGGTGGTAACTGACTGTACAGTGTTGAACATTGATGAGGTGGTAACTGACTGTACAGAGTTAATCATTGATGAGGTGGTAACTGACTGTACAGTGTTAAACATTGATGAGGTGGTAACTGACTGTACAGTGTTGAACATTGATGAGGTGGTAACTGACTGTACAGTGTTGAACATTGATGAGGTGGTAACTGACTGTACAGTGTTAAACATTGATGAGGTGGGAACTGACTGTACAGAGTTAATCATTGATGAGGTGGGAACTGACTGTACAGTGTTGAACATTGATGAGGTGGTAACTGACTGTACAGAGTTAAACATTGATGAGGTGGTAACTGACTGTACAGTGTTGAACATTGATGAGGTGGTAACTGACTGTACAGAGTTAAACATTGATGAGGTGGTAACTGACTGTACAGTGTTAAACATTGATGAGGTGGTAACTGACTGTACAGTGTTAAACATTGATGAGGTGGGAACTGACTGTACAGTGTTGAACATTGATGAGGTGGTAACTGACTGTACAGTGTTAAACATTGATGAGGTGGTAACTGACTGTACAGTGTTGAACATTGATGAGATGGTAACTGACTGTACAGAGTTAAACATTGATGAGGTGGGAACTGACTGTACAGTGTTGAACATTGATGAGGTGGGAACTGACTGTACAGTGTTGAACATTGATGAGGTGGGAACTGACTGTACAGAGTTAAACATTGATGAGGTGGTAACTGACTGTACAGTGTTGAACATTGATGAGGTGGTAACTGACTGTACAGTGTTGAACATTGATGAGATGGTAACTGACTGTACAGTGTTAAACATTGATGAGGTGGTAACTGACTGTACAGTGTTAAACATTGATGAGGTGGTAACTGACTGTACAGTGTTAAACATTGATGAGGTGGTAACTGACTGTACAGTGTTAAACACTGATGAGGTGTTAACTGACTGTACAGTGTTAAACATTGATGAGGTGGTAACTGACTGTACAGTGTTAAACATTGATGAGGTGGGAACTGACTGTACAGTGTTGAACATTGATGAGGTGGTAACTGACTGTACAGTGTTAAACATTGATGAGGTGGTAACTGACTGTACAGTGTTGAACATTGATGAGATGGTAACTGACTGTACAGAGTTAAACATTGATGAGGTGGGAACTGACTGTACAGTGTTGAACATTGATGAGGTGGGAACTGACTGTACAGTGTTGAACATTGATGAGGTGGGAACTGACTGTACAGAGTTAAACATTGATGAGGTGGTAACTGACTGTACAGTGTTGAACATTGATGAGGTGGTAACTGACTGTACAGTGTTGAACATTGATGAGATGGTAACTGACTGTACAGTGTTAAACATTGATGAGGTGGTAACTGACTGTACAGTGTTAAACATTGATGAGGTGGTAACTGACTGTACAGTGTTAAACATTGATGAGGTGGTAACTGACTGTACAGTGTTAAACACTGATGAGGTGGTAACTGACTGTACAGTGTTAAACATTGATGAGGTGGTAACTGACTGTACAGTGTTAAACATTGATGAGGTGGTAACTGACTGTACAGTGTTGAACATTGATGAGGTGGTAACTGACTGTACAGTGTTAAACATTGATGAGGTGGTAACTGACTGTACAGTGTTAAACATTGATGAGGTGGTAACTGACTGTACAGTGTTAAACATTGATGAGGTGGTAACTGACTGTACAGTGTTAAACATTGATGAGGTGGTAACTGACTGTACAGTGTTAAACATTGATGAGGTGGTAACTGACTGTACAGTGTTAAACATTGATGAGGTGGTAACTGACTGTACAGTGTTGAACATTGATGAGGTGGTAACTGACTGTACAGTGTTAAACATTGATGAGGTGGTAACTGACTGTACAGTGTTAAACATTGATGAGGTGGTAACTGACTGTACAGTGTTAAACATTGATGAGGTGGTAACTGACTGTACAGTGTTGAACATTGATGAGGTGGTAACTGACTGTACAGTGTTGAACATTGATGAGGTGGTAACTGACTGTACAGTGTTAAACATTGATGAGGTGGTAACTGACTGTACAGTGTTGAACATTGATGAGGTGGTAACTGACTGTACAGTGTTAAACATTGATGAGGTGGTAACTGACTGTACAGTGTTGAACATTGATGAGGTGGTAACTACTCCTGGGCATGCCTGAACATGTCTGGGGTTACAGTCCTGTACGCAGGTCCTGTAAGTATATCGAGGCGTGCTTCTCTCTGATCCACAGGAGCCGCAGGTAAGTTCCAGCTAAACCTCCAGTCCAGTGTAGAGCAGAGGAAATGGCTTAACAGGATCCAATCATAGACTACAGCCAATCCAATTACCCTGTTAGAGGCCGGTTACCGCCAGGCTACCAATCACAGGCCAGGCGCAATAATAACGAGTAGCAGAAACCTTAGAGCGCCGCCTGGCCTCGCTCGGCCCTCGGAGGTGGAAAACGTAACGAGTACCTGCTCTGTGGTTAGTACATGCGTACCGGGCGAGACACAACCCTTTGATGTGGGGGGGGCCGCGTGAGCCTGGTGCAGCAGGGGGAGAGAGGACCAGAGTCCAGGTCTCACACACATACACACACTCATGGGTGCAGTTGGGTGAGAGAGAGAGGGAAGGCGCCAAGATCTCACGAGAAAGGCAGCTTCCATAAACAGCAAGGGATTAGGGAACACTTTGGGTGGAGAGAAGAGACTGCTGAGGAAGTCAAACTATCTGCCTCTATACCTCCCCTGGTCCTCTATACCTCCCCTGGTCCTCTATACCTCCCCTGGTCCTCTATACCTCCCCTGGTCCTCTATACCTCCCCTGGTCCTCTATACCTCCCCTGGTCCTCTATACCTCCCCTGGTCCTCTATACCTCCCCTGGTCCTCTATACCTCCCCTGGTCCTCTATACCTCCCCTGGTCCTCTATACCTCCCCTGGTCCTCTATACCTCCCCTGGTCCTCTATACCTCCCCTGGTCCTCTATACCTCCCCTGGTCCTCTATACCTCCCCTGGTCCTCTATACCTCCCCTGGTCCTCTATACCTCCCCTGGTCCTCTATACCTCCCCTGGTCCTCTATACCTCCCTTGGTCCTCTATACCTCCCCTGGTCCTCTATACCTCCCCTGGTCCTCTATACCTCCCCTGGTCCTCTATACCTCCCCTGGTCCTCTATACCTCCCCTGGTCCTCTATACCTCCCTTGGTCCTCTATACCTCCCCTGGTCCTCTATACCTCCCCTGGTCCTCTATACCTCCCCTGGTCCTCTGTACCTCCCCTGGTCCTCTATACCTCCCCTGGTCCTCTATACCTCCCTTGGTCCTCTATACCTCCCCTGGTCCTCTATACCTCCCCTGGTCCTCTATACCTCCCCTGGTCCTCTATACCTCCCCTGGTCCTCTATACCTCCCCTGGTCCTCTGTACCTCCCCTGGTCCTCTATACCTCCCCTGGTCCTCTATACCTCCCTTGGTCCTCTATACCTCCCCTGGTCCTCTATACCTCCCCTGGTCCTCTATACCTCCCCTGGTCCTCTATACCTCCCCTGGTCCTCTGTACCTCCCCTGGTCCTCTATACCTCCCCTGGTCCTCTATACCTCCCTTGGTCCTCTATACCTCCCCTGGTCCTCTATACCTCCCCTGGTCCTCTATACCTCCCCTGGTCCTCTATACCTCCCCTGGTCCTCTATACCTCCCCTGGTCCTCTATACCTCCCCTGGTCCTCTATACCTCCCCTGGTCCTCTATACCTCCCATGGTCCTCTATACCTCCCCTGGTCTTATATACCTCCCCTGGTCCTCTATACCTCCCCTGGTCCTCTATACCTCCCCTGGTCCTCTATACCTCCCCTGGTCCTCTATACCTCCCCTGGTCTTATATACCTCCCCTGGTCCTCTATACCTAGCAGGTAGCCTAGTGGTTAGAGCGTTGGGCCAGTAACCAAAAGGTTGCTGGTTTGAATACCTGAGCTGACAAGGTGAAAAAACCTGTCAATGTGCCCTAGAGCAAGGCACTTAACCTTAATTTGCTCCAGGGGCACTGTACTACTATGGCTGTCCCTGTAAAACAATGTAGAACAATGTAAAAGTTAAATAAAACTCCTCTCCAGTCCTCTATACCTTACCTGGTCCTCTACAGTCTTCTATACCTCCCCTGGTCCTGTACAGTCCTCTATACCTCCCCTGGTCCTCTACAGTCCTCTATACCTCCCCTGGTCCTCTACAGTCTTCTATACCTCCCCTGGTCCTGTACAGTCCTCTATACATCCCCTGGTCCTCTACAGTCTTCTATACCTCCCCTGGTCCTGTACAGTCCTCTATACCTCCCCTGGTCCTCTACAGTCCTCTATACCTCCCCTGGTCCTCTCCAGTCCTCTATACCTCCCCTGGTCCTCTCCAGTCCTCTATACCTCCCCTGGTCCTCTACAGCCCTCTATACCTCCCCTGGTCCTCTACAGTCCTCTATACCTCCCCTGGTCCTCTACAGTCCTCTATACCTCCCCTGGTCCTCTACAGTCCTCTATACCTCCCCTGGTCCTCTCCAGTCCTCTATACCTTACCTGGTCCTCTACAGTCCTCTATCCTTCCCCTGGTCCAAGTAATGTCCACTCTGACTCACGCACATTCATCTTTACACAGGAGCTGGACAAAAACATGGCCACTTTAGCTGCAAAGTCAGGTGTGTGTCAAACTAAAACCCTGTGAAACCTGACTGCTCTGTTGGAGATCTCACATCCCAGAGAGGTCAGGTAGAGATAGGTAGAGGCTGTAGTCCTCCAGAGAAAATAAAATCTCTTACTTTCTCTAATGTTGTCTCAAATCAAATCAGATGTCTAAGTATTGTCTGTTTGTGGGCCTCTCCAATATGTCGTCATATGTCTAAGTATGGTCTGTTTGGGGGGCCTCTCCAATGTGTAGTCAGATGTCTAAGTATTGTCTGTTTGGGGGCCTCTCCAATGTGTAGTCAGATGTCTAAGTATTGTCTGTTTTGTGGGCCTCTCCAATGTGTAGTCAGATGTCTAAATATGGTCTGTTTGGGGGCCTTTCCAATGTTTAGTCAGATGTCTAAGTATGGTCTGTTTGGGGGCCTCTCCAATGTGCAGTCAGATGTCTAAGTATGATCTGTTTTCAGGCCTCTCCAATGTGCAGTCAGATGTTTAAGTAGGTCTGTTTTCAGGCCTCTCCAATGTGCAGTCAGATGTCTAAGTATTGTCTGTTTGGGGGCCTCGCCAATGTGTAGTCAGATGTCTAAGTATTGTCTGTTTGGGGGCCTCTCCAATGTGCAGTCAGATGTCTAAGTATTGTCTGTTTGGGGGCCTCTCCAATGTTTAGTCAGATGTCTAAGTATTGTCTGTTTGGGGGCCTCTCCAATGTTTAGTCAGATGTCTAAGTATTGTCTGTTTGGGGGCCTCTCCAATGTGCAGTCAGATGTCTAAGTATTGTCTGTTTGGGGGCCTCTCCAATGTTTAGTCAGATGTCTATGTATTGTCTGTTTGGGGGCCTCTCCAATGTGCAGTCAGATGTCTAAGTATTGTCTGTTTGGGGGCCTCTCCAATGTTTAGTCAGATGTCTAAGTATTGTCTGTTTGGGGGCCTCTCCAATGTTTAGTCAGATGTCTAAGTATTGTCTGTTTGGGGGCCTCTCCAATGTGCAGTCAGATGTCTAAGTATTGTCTGTTTGGGGGCCTCTCCAATGTTTAGTCAGATGTCTAAATATGGTCTGTTTAGGGGCCTCTCCAATGTGTAGTCAGATGTCTAAATAGATGTGTTTAAACCCCTCTGGGGAACCAGGGACCTTGGAGAACAGATTGAGTTCCTCTAACCCTAACCCTAACTTCTGTAAATACTGAATTTGTGGATTTCTCCTGCAGTCAGTCCTCATAGGAGAATAACAAAGCCAAGTTAGCCAAGCTATGAAACTGAATAATTATGAAAGAGGAGAAACTTGGCTGTCCCCAGGTGATCTCCATCTGGGTGAACTGCAGTCTCAAAAGGTTCTGTTGTGCCTTTATAGCTCTGAATAAAAACTCATAAACTGGCCAGGACACAAAATGGTTTCTTGCTTTACAGAGATATTGATACAGAGACAAGAGAGAGATGATCTGGAAAATTATGCTTGACGTTTGAAGCTGCTTGCCATCCTGATTCCTGGAAGCCCATGTGAGTGATCACACTCCACTTGGAGCTGAGAGCCTGGGAGAGAGTCGGGGAGCCGGTGGAGGATAGAGAGCATGACTGAGATGTCATGGAAACTAACCCACTTACGAGATGAGCATTGTGTCACTCTTCACCAGAATCAACCCATATAATACGAACGCATAAAAACGATCATATTTTACCAGCATGCCGTGGGACACTCTCTTGTATATTCTGTAAGGAGATCTGAGCCTCAGAAGTTAATCTAAGGGGCCTTTGGCCATGAAGGAAGGGACCATGGGACACTGGAACATGGTGGAGCAGAGAGAGAGAGAGAGAGTGAGAGGATCTTGGATAAACAGCTCTGTGTGGGGTTAGGGTTAGGGTTTAGCTCATTTAGCTAATGGCTGTGGCAGCACACCTTCCAAGAGGACCAGACACTGTCTTGTCCTGTACTGTCTTAGCGTGTAACGTAACCCTAACCCTAGTGTGTAATGTAACCCTAACCCTAGTGTGTAATGTAACCCTAACCCTAGTGTGTAACGTTACCCTAACCCTAGTGTGTAATGTAACCCTAACCTTAGTGTGTAATGTAACCCTAACCCTAGTGTGTAATGTAACCCTAACCCTAGTGTGTAATGTAACCCTAACCCTAGTGTGTAATGTAACCCTAACCCTAGTGTGTAATGTAACCCTAACCCTAGTGTGTAACGTTACCCTAACCCTAGTGTGTAATGTAACCCTAACCTTAGTGTGTAATGTAACCCTAACCCTAGTGTGTAATGTAACCCTAACCCTAGTGTGTAATGTAACCCTAACCCTAGTGTGTAATGTAACCCTAACCCTAGTGTGTAATGTAACCCTAACCCTAGTGTGTAATGTAACCCTAACCCTAGTGTGTAATGTAACCCTAACCCTAGTGTGTAATGTAACCCTAACCCTAGTGTGTAATGTAACCCTAACCCTAGTGTGTAATGTAACCCTAACCCTAGTGTGTAATGTAACCCTAACCTTAGTGTGTAATGTAACCCTAACCCTAGTGTGTAACGTAACCCTAACCTTAGTGTGTAATGTAACCCTAAACCTAGTGTGTAATGTAACCCGTAATGTAACCCTTAACTATAGCTAGGATACTCATGGTGATGTATTGGTTGAGCTAGCTAACTCTAGCTAGGATACTCATGGTGATGTATTGGTTGAGCTAGCTAACTATAGCTAGGATACTCATGGTGATGTATTGGTTGAGCTAGCTAACTATAGCTAGGATACTCATGGTGATGTATTGGTTGAGCTAGCTAACTATAGCTAGGATACTCATGATGATGTATTATTGCTTGTTTGTTTAATACATTATTATTATTATTATTATTATACGTTGGCTATTTCTCTGGTGTATAGTCTAGTTATGGACAGGTTGTTGTTTTGAAGGTCCTTTAGAAGTACATACATGACCAAAAGTATGTGGACGCCTGCTTGTCAAACATCTCATTCCAAAATCATGGGCATTAATATGGAGTTGGTCCCCGCTTTGCTGCTATAACAGCCTCCACTCTTCTGGGAAGGGTTTCCACTAGATATTGGAACATTGCTGCAGGGACTTGCTTCCATTCACCCACAAGAGCATTAGTGAGGTCGGGCACTGATGTTGGGCGATTAAGCCTGGCTCGCAGTCGGCATTCAAATTCAACCCAAAGGTGTTCAATGGGGTTGAGGTCAGGGCTCTGTGCAGGCCAGTCAAGTTCTTCCACACTGATCTCAACAAACCATTTCTGAATGGACCTCGCTTCGTGCACAAGGGCATTGTAATGCTGAAACAGAAAAGGGCCTTCCCCAAACTGTTGCCACAAAGCACAGAAACGTCTAGAATGTCATTGTATGCTGTAGCGTTAAGATTTCCCTTCACTGGAACTAAGGGGCCGAACCATGAAAAACAGCCCCAGACCATTATTCCTCCTCCACCAAACTTTACAGTTGGCACTATGCATTGGGGCCGGTAACATTCTCCTGGCATCTGCCAAACCCAGATTAGTCCGTCGGACTGCCAGATGGTAGAACGTGATTCATCACTCCAGAGAATGGGTTTCCACTGCTCCAGAGTCCAATGGTGGAGAGTTTTACATCACTCCAGCCGACGCTTGGCATTGCGCATGGTGATCTTAGGCTTGTATGCACTGCTCGGCCATGGAAACCCATTTCATGAAGTTCCCAATGAACAGGACAGACGATTTGTACGTGCTTCAGCACTTGGCGGTCCCGTTTTGTGAGCTTGTGTGACCTACCACTTTGCGAGGTCATTGCATGGATGTGTTTCCATTTGGGTCGTAGCCTATGTGTTTTTATTAATTTATTTTTCATAATGTTTTTCATAATTCTAAAACAAACAGTCCACCTGCAGTGAAGCTGCTCCACTATCCAAGACCAAAGTCCCCACCAAAAACCTCCCCCTCCATCCACCCTCACCAAACGCTCCCCCCATCTCTAGCCCCTCCAAGCCACCATCACCGCCCTGTCAGCAATGGGTGTGGCTAAAATAGTCAAATCCACATACTTTTGAATATATAGTGTAGCTTTGACTGAGGAATAGGGAATAGGGTACCATTGGGGCCGCAGCCTCCGTCCCTCCTGAACCCAGTAGTACATGGAAAGTTGAAGAGTCTCAGTACAGCTCAGTCTGAGAGAAGATTAAAGATGACGTCAGGTTGTGTTGGTTCTGAGTGGCTGTTGATTTGTGGTGTTGGAGATGTGATTATTGCTATTATCATGGGTGGTGTTCCCCTCTCACGCCTCGCCTCGCACAGCTCCCCCCTGAGGTGGGGTTGGTGTCATGAAATCCCCCTGAAATCAACGTTTTCATCCAACATCCATTTAACAAAGTATCATCATGTTGTCACAGGTTGATAGATGCTCCATGGTTGTGGTTAGCTGCTCTAACTAAGAGGGAGGGGACATAGTGTTCAGCCTGTCAACAACCAGTCAACAATCTATGGTCACTAAAATGTTCCAGGAATGGTGGAAAGGAAGGTTGAGAAATGTTCTAAGAACGTTATTCCTTCAACTTCACATGACGTTTATCAATCCTGCAACATTCCCAGATACTCTCGGTACCACATTCAACATTCCCAGATACTCTCGGTACCACATTCAACATTCCCAGATACTCTCGGTACCACATTCAACATTCCCAGATACTCTCGGTACCACATTCAACATTCCCAGATACTCTCGGTACCACATTTTGTCAGACGAGCAACCATTTGGTTTGTCTTACATTTTATTTCGATCTTTCCCACTACGTGATCTGTAACCTTCTCACAATGTTCTGACCAATCCACTAGGAGGAGGATTTAGCCCAGATGTGTTAGTGCTGTGTGGTTGTTGCTACAGACTGGGAGCGCTCTTTGTGTCCGCGCAGAACAGAGAGAGGAGGTTCAGTATGTGAACAACATCTGAGGACTAAGAGGAGGGTAATCAGGTCTAAACTCTGTCCCACCACTTAACACAACCTCAACACAACCTCAACACAACCTCAACACAACCTCAACACAACCTCAGCACAACCTCAGCACAATCTCAACACAACCTCAACACAACCTCAGCACAACCTCAGCACAACCTCAACACAACCTCAACACAACCTCAGCACAACCTCAACACAACCTCAACACAACCACAACCGCCACCTGGGGAGCTTTTCAAAGAGCTCTGTGAGAAACGGACCCTGGGATTTGAATCCCAAATGGCAGCCTATTCCCTATAGGGCTCCATAGGGCTCTTGTCAAAAGTGGTGCACTTTATAGGGATTAAGTAGCCATGTGGGAGGCGCCCCCGGACTGACATGCTGGCTGAGGATCAACAGTAACGTAACTCACGTGTTGAAAGCAGGAAGAAAGTGTAGTTAAGACAAGCAGTTTGAACATCAGACAGAATGGCTGCAGCGTGTATTATCCTCTCACAGACAGAATGTCTGCAGCGTGTATTATCCTCTCACAGACAGAATGTCTGCAGCGTGTATTATCCTCTCACAGACAGAATGTCTGCAGCGTGTATTATCCTCTCACAGACAGAATGTCTGCAGCGTGTATTATCCTCTCACAGACAGAATGTCTGCAGCGTGTATTATCCTCTCACAGACAGAATGTCTGCAGCGTGTATTATCCTCTCACAGACAGAATGTCTGCAGCGTGTATTATCCTCTCACAGACAGAATGTCTGCAGCGTGTATTATCCTCTCACAGACAGAATGTCTGCAGCGTGTATTATCCTCTCACAGACAGAATGTCTGCAGCGTGTATTATCCTCTCACAGACAGAATGTCTGCAGCGTGTATTATCCTCTCACAGACAGAATGTCTGCAGCGTGTATTATCCTCTTACAGACAGAATGTCTGCAGCGTGTATTATCCTCTCACAGACAGAATGTCTGCAGCGTGTATTATCCTCTCACAGACAGAATGTCTGCAGCGTGTATTATCCTCTCACAGACAGAATGTCTGCAGCGTGTATTATCCTCTTACAGACAGAATGTCTGCAGCGTGTATTATCCTCTCACAGACAGAATGTCTGCAGCGTGTATTATCCTCTCACAGATGGAATGTCTGTGTAGTCGTTAGCACTCACTCCTCCGCTCCCTTCCCAGACTAAGGGGAACCTTGAGAACGTTCCAGAAAGCTGGAATGGATTATGGTTCTGAAGGGGATCAAGGAGATTCTAATAGAACGTGATGTTTTACCAAGTGGTTAGTTAACCAGAAACCCCCTAAACTACAGCTATTGAAATGATGAGGAAATATCGGGTGCTTTTTACATGTTGGTTATGAACTGCGAACAGTCTTTAAACTTATTTGACGTTTTTTTCTTCTTAATATTACCCTCAATAATACTATGTATTAAGGCAATAGCTCTGGATAAAACATGTTCAGATCTAACATCTACGAGGCTAACAACACACAGGCTAAAATAAACCAGAAGTACAGAATACTACCATGTTAAATCACCCCAAAAGGTTGTTGTATCCAATGCCTTGTCGGAGGCTGATGCCACACAAGCGCTTGCACGCACAAGCGTTGTTCCTGTCTCTGTGTTCCTGTCTCTGTGTTTCTGTCTCTGTGTTCCTGTCTCTGTGTTTCTGTCTCTGTGTTCCTGTCTCTGTGTTCCTGTCTCTGTGTTCCTGTCTCTGTGTTCCTGTCTCTGTGTTTCTGTCTCTGTGTTCCTGTCTCTGTGTTCCTGTCTCTGTGTTTCTGTCTCTGTGTTCCTGTCTCTGTGTTCCTGTCTCTGTCTCTGTGTTCCTGTCTCTGTGTTCCTGTCTCTGTGTTCCTGTCTCTGTGTTTCTGTCTCTGTGTTTCTGTCTCTGTGTTCCTGTCTCTGTGTTTCTGTCTCTGTGTTTCTGTCTCTGTGTTCCTGTCTCTGTCTCTGTGTTCCTGTCTCTGTGTTCCTGTCTCAGTGTTCCTGTCTCTGTGTTTCTGTCTCTGTGTTTCTGTCTCTGTGTTCCTGTCTCTGTGTTCCTGTCTCTGTGTTTCTGTCTCTGTGTTCCTGTCTCTGTGTTCCTGTCTCTGTGTTTCTGTCTCTGTGTTCCTGTCTCTGTGTTCCTGTCTCTGTGTTTCTGTCTCTGTGTTCCTGTCTCTGTGTTCCTGTCTCTGTGTTCCTGTCTCTGTGTTCCTGTCTCAGTGTTTTTGTCTCTGTGTTCCCGTCTCTGTGTTTCTGTCTCTGTGTTCCTGTCTCTGTGTTCCTGTCTCTGTGTTCTTGTCTCAGTGTTCCTGTCTCTGTGTTCCTGTCTCTGTGTTCCTGTCTCTGTGTTCTTGTCTCAGTGTTCCTGTCTCTGTGTTCCTGTCTCTGTGTTCCTGTCTCTGTGTTTCTGTCTCTGTGTTTCTGTCTCTGTGTTCCTGTCTCTGTGTACCTGTCTCTGTCTCTGTGTTCCTGTCTCTGTGTTCCTGTCTCTGTGTTCCTGTCTCTGTGTTTCTGTCTCTGTGTTTCTGTCTCTGTGTTCCTGTCTCTGTGTTCCTGTCTCTGTGTTTCTGTCTCTGTGTTCCTGTCTCTGTGTTCCTGTCTCTGTGTTCCTGTCTCTGTGTTTCTGTCTCTGTCTCTGTGTTCCTGTCTCTGTGTTCTTGTCTCTGTGTTCCTGTCTCTGTGTTTCTGTCTCTGTGTTTCTGTCTCTGTGTTCCTGTCTCTGTGTTCCTGTCTCTGTGTTCCTGTCTCTGTGTTTCTGTCTCTGTGTTCCTGTCTCTGTGTTTCTGTCTCTGTGTTCCTGTCTCTGTGTTCCTGTCTCTGTGTTCCTGTCTCTGTGTTTCTGTCTCTGTGTTCCTGTCTCTGTGTTTCTGTCTCTGTGTTCCTGTCTCTGTGTTTCTGTCTCTGTGTTCCTGTGTCTGTGTTCCTTTCTCTGTCTCTGTGTTCCTGTCTCTGTGTTCCTGTCTCTGTGTTCCTGTCTCTGCGTTCCTGTCTCGGCGTTCCTGTCTCTCAAATCAAATCAAAGTTTATTTGTCACGTGCACCGAATACAACAGGTGTAGATCTTACAGTGAAATGCTTACTTACAGTGCAAATAGTCCGGGTAGCCATTTCATTAGCTGTTCAGGAGTCTTATGGCTTGGGGGTAAAAGCTGTTGAGAAGCCTTTTGGACCTAGACTTGGTGCTCCGGTACTGCTTGCCATGCGGTAGCAGAGAGAACAGTCTATGACTATGGTGGCTGGAGTCTTTGACAATTTTTAGGGCCGTCCTCTGACACCTCCTGGCATAGAGATCTTGGATACCTTAGTATTCTTGGGCACAGGGACTATGGTGGTCTGCTTGAAACATGTTGGTATTACAGACTCAATCAGGGACTTGTTGAAAATGTCAGTGAAGACACTTGTCAGTTGGTCAGCGAATGCTCTGAGTTTACGTCCTGGTAATCCGTCTGGCCCAGCGGCCTTGTGAATGTTGACCTGTTTTAGCTCTTACTCACATCGGCTACGGAGAGCGTGATCACACAGTCATCCGCAACAGTTGGTGCTCTCATGCATGCCTCAGTGTCGCGTGCCTCGAAGCGAGCATAAAAGTAGTTTAGCTCGTCTGGTAGGCTCGTGTCATTGGGCAGCTCTCAGCTGTGCTTCCCTTTGTAGTCTGTAATGGTTTGCAAGCCCTGCCACATCCGACGAGCGTCAGAGCCGGGGTAGTACGATTCGATCTTAGTCCTGTATTGACACTTTGCCTGTTTGATGGTTCGTAGGAGGGCATAGCGGGATTTCTTATAAGCTTCCAGGTTAGAATCCCGCTCCTTGAAAGCTCAGTGCATTTGTTGCCTGTAGTCCATGGCTTCTGGTTGGGGTATGTACGTACAGTCACTGTGGGGACTACATCGTCGATGCACTTATTGATGAAGCCAATGACTGATGTGGTGTACTCCTCAATGCCATCGGAAGAATTCCGGAACATATTCCAGTCTGTGCTAGCAAAACAGTCCTGTAGCTTAGCATCTGCTTCATGACCACTTCTTTATTGAGCGAGTCACTGGTGTTTCCTGCTTAAACTTTTGCTTATAATCAGGAATTAGGAGGATGGAATTATGGTCAGATTTGCCAAAGGGAGGACGAGGGAGAGCTTTGTATGCATCTCTCTGTGGAGTAAAGGTGGTCAGAGTCTTTTTCCCTCTCGTTGCACATTTAACATGCTGGTAGAAGTGAGGTAAAACGGATTTAAGTTTCCCTGCATTAAAGTCCCCGGCCACTAGGAGCACTGCCTCTGGATGAGTGTTTTCCTGTTTGCTTATGGCAGAATACAGCTCATTGAGTGCGGTCTTAGTGCCAGCATCGGCCTGTGGTGATATGTAGACAGCTACGAAAAATACAGATGAAAACTCTCTGGGTAGATAGTGTGGTCTACAGCTTATCATGAGATACTCAACCTCAGGTGAGCAAAACTTAGAGACTTCCTTAGATATCGTGCACCAGCTGTTGTTTACAAAAATGCATAGCCTGCCACCCCTTGTCTTACCAGACGCCGCTGTTCTATCCTGCCGATACGTTGTGTAGCCAGCCAGCCAGCTGTATGTTGATTGTGTCGTTGTTTAGCCACGACTACGTGAAGCATAGAATGTTACAGTTTTTAATGTCCTGTTGGAAGTTTAATCTTCCTCATAGGTCATCGATTTTATTTTCGAATGATTGCACGTTAGCTAGCAGAACGGAGGGAAGTGGGGGTTTATTCGATCACCTACGAATCCTCAGAAGGCGTCCCGCCCTGCGCCCCCTCTTTCGGGGGTGGAGATGGGAATAGTGGCTCAGAGGGGGGTGGAGATGGGATGGTGGCTCAGAGGGGTGTGGAGATGGGGATGGTGGCTCAGAGGGGGGTGGGGATGGTGGCTCAGAGGGGGGTGGAGATGGGGATGGTGGCTCAGAGGGGGGTGGGGATGGTGGCTCAGAGGGGGGTGGAGATGGGGATGGTGGCTCAGAGGGGGTGGAGATGGGGATGGTGGCTCAGAGGGGGTGGAGATGGGGATGGTGGCTCAGAGGGGTGTGGAGATGGGGATGGTGGCTCAGAGGGGGGTGGGGATGGTGGCTCAGAGGGGGGTGGAGATGGGGATGGTGGCTCAGAGGGGGGTGGGGATGGTGGCTCAGAGGGGTGTGGAGATGGGGATGGTGGCTCAGAGGGGGGTGGGGATGGTGGCTCAGAGGGGGGTGGAGATGGGGATGGTGGCTCAGAGGGGGTGGAGATGGGGATGGTGGCTCAGAGGGGGGTGGAGATGGGGGGGAGGCGTTTGGGGAGGGTGGATGAAGGGGGAGGTTTTTGGTGAGACTGTGTGGATAGTTGAGTGGCTTCACTGCAGGTGGACTGTTTTAAAATTCAATAAACAACATTATGAAAAATAAATAAATAAAAAACCCAAAAGGCACCGTATGGGCTCTGGTCAAAGTAGTGCACTATAAAAGGAATAGGGTACCATTTGTGCCGCAGCCATCCAGTCCTGTACTGTACAGGGAGCCTGTATTGAAACAACAAGCTCCATATATAACTACATTATCAAATAATATGCTCGTCATCATAGCATCCAAACACACAACACAGAGGTTTTTACCCTCTAAATAAAATACACAGACAGAATGAACTGGGATCGGAGCAACAAGGATCTTTTTTAGCCTAAACTGTAATACTATACAACTATAAACTACTGTTTTCATGTGTTGCTTGTTTGAGTACCTCAACAGTCCATTGACCATTAAGAGGTACTATATCTAGTCTAGAGAGGCTGTAGTCTAGAGAGGCTGTAGTCTAGAGAGGCTGTAGTCTAGAGAGACTGTAGTCTAGAGAGGCTGTAGTCTAGAGGCTGTAGTCTAGAGGCTGTAGTCTAGAGGCTGTAGTCTAGAGAGACTGTAGTCTAGAGAGACTGTAGTCTAGAGAGGCTGTAGTCTAGAGGCTGTAGTCTAGAGGCTGTAGTCTAGAGGCGCTGTAGTCTAGAGAGGCTGTAGTCTAGAGGACAGTGGCTGTAGTCTAGAGAGGCTGTAGTCTAGAGGACAGTGGCTGTAGTCTAGAGAGGCTGTAGTCTAGAGGACAGTGGCTGTAGTCTAGAGAGGCTGTAGTCTAGAGAACAGTGGCAAATAGACAGGGTTATATTGGAACAATCAGGGCAAAGAGACAGGGTTATATTGGACCAATCAGGGCAAATAGACAGGGTTATATTGGACCAATCAGGGCAAATAGACAGGGTTATATTGGACCAATCAGGGTAAAGAGACAGTGTTATATTGGACCAATCAGGGCTAAGAGACAGGGTTATATTGGACCAATCAGGGCAAAGAGAAAGTGTTATATTGGACCTATCAGGGTAAAGAGAAAGTGTTATATTGGACCTATCAGGGTAAAGAGAAAGTGTTATATTGGACCTATCAGGGTAAAGAGAAAGTGTTATATTGGACCTATCAGGGTAAAGAGAAAGTGTTATATTGGACCTATCAGGGTAAAGAGAAAGTGTTATATTGGACCTATCAGGGTAAAGAGACAGGATAATATAACAGACGGACGTCACGCTGCTTGCTTAGCGAGAACCTCTTCCCCACAATTCAGCTCATACCTGGCTCAATCCCGGGACCTCTGCTTCACAAACACACGCGACCGTCCTCACCCAAGCGTCTCTACTGGTCCTCCTCCAAGCCTCTCTACTGGTCCTCCTCCAAGCATCTCTACTGGTCCTCCTCCAAGCCTCTCTACTGGTCCTCCTCCAAGCGTCTCTACTGGTCCTCCTCCAAGCCTCTCTACTGGTCCTTCTCCAAGCCTCTCTACTGGTCCTCCTCCAAGCGTCTCTACTGGTCCTCCTCCAAGCCTCTCTACTGGTCCTCCTCCAAGCCTCTCTACTGGTCCTCCTCCAAGCCTCTCTACTGGTCCTCCTCCAAGCCTCTCTACTGGTCCTCCTCCAAGCCTCTCTACTGGTCCTCCTCCAAGCATCTCTACTGGTCCTCCTCCAAGCCTCTCTACTGGTCCTCCTCCAAGCGTCTCTACTGGTCCTCCTCCAAGCCTCTCTACTGGTCCTCCTCCAAGCGTCTCTACTGGTCCTCCTCCAAGCCTCTCTACTGGTCCTCCTCCAAGCCTCTCTACTGGTCCTCCTCCAAGCCTCTCTACTGGTCCTCCTCCACACACACACCTCCCTCCCCTCCCTAGCAATACTACTGGTGTCACAACAGGACTATAGCAGCCATCTAATGTCTGTGTTTTAAACAACTTCATTGTACTAAAACAATATACTACTACTCCCCCCCAAAAATAAATGGGTTATTTACTCTGTGTGGGCGTTCAGACAAACTGAAGTAATAATTGGCTGCATCGTTCAACTGTTGGTGTTGAAATGTAACAATGGCCTCAGTATGAATCAATGCTCCCCTCCTCTATCAGTATATATACAATAGTGAAACCCCCTCATCTAGATATTCAGAAGTTGGCTCTGTATTCTGATGAGCTATAGTTCTGATGCTGTGGTCACTGGAACGAAGGCTATGGTTGATTTGTTGTGGTTGATGTGAATCAGATGTCATGAGGCCCATTTCATGGTTAGGAGGGGATGAGGAATACTAACAGAAACTTGGACTCATGTTCTGACTGTGTCCAATTGATTAGTCTCCTGAATTTCTCTGTAGCGCAGAGAGAGAGAGAGAGAGAGAGAGAGAGAGAGAGAGAGAGAGAGAGAGAGAGAGAGAGAGAGGCATGACAGGGACACAACATTACCATCACAACAGAGATCAACTGCAAAGACACTGTCCTGTCCTGTCACTGTCCTGTCCTGTCACTGTCCTGTCACTGTCACTGTCCTGTCCTGTCCTGTCACTGTCCTGTCACTGTCCTGTCACTGTCACTGTCACTGTCACTGTCCTGTCCTGTCACTGTCCTGTCACTGTCCTGTCCTGTCACTGTCACTGTCCTGTCACTGTCCTGTCACTGTCCTGTCACTGTCCTGTCACTGTCACTGTCCTGTCCTGTCACTGTCCTGTCACTGTCCTGTCCTGTCCTGTCACTGTCCTGTCCTGTCCTGTCACTGTCCTGTCACTGTCACTGTCCTGTCACTGTCCTGTCCTGTCACTGTCCTGTCACTGTCCTGTCACTGTCCTGTCACTGTCCTGTCCTGTCACTGTCCTGTCCTGTCCTGTCACTGTCCTGTCACTGTCCTGTCCTGTCACTGTCACTGTCCTGTCATTGTCCTGTCACTGTCCTGTCCTGTCACTGTCCTGTCCTGTCACTGTCCTGTCCTGTCACTGTCCTGTCCTGTCACTGTCCTGTCACTGTCCTGTCCTGTCCTGTCACTGTCACTGTCCTGTCACTGTCCTGTCACTGTCCTGTCACTGTCCTGTCCTGTCACTGTCCTGTCACTGTCACTGTCACTGTCACTGTCCTGTCCTGTCACTGTCCTGTCCTGTCACTGTCCTGTCCTGTCACTGTCCTGTCACTGTCCTGTCCTGTCACTGTCCTGTCCTGTCACTGTCCTGTCACTGTCCTGTCCTGTCCTGTCCTGTCACTGTCCTGTCCTGTCCTGTCACTGTCCTGTCCTGTCACTGTCCTGTCCTGTCCTGTCACTGTCCTGTCCTGTCACTGTCCTGTCCTGTCCTGTCCTGTCACTGTCCTGTCGACTAGTCAGGACAGGCCTCTGCAAAGCACTTTGTGACCCACTGCTGATGTAAAAAGAGCTTTATGAAATACATGTAATTAATTGATTGAGTGATTGCTTCCAATGACGATCATGAGGTGTCCCCCTCCTTCACCATTCCTTTTAACATGAGGTGTCCCACTCCTTCACCATTCCTTTTAACATGAGGTGTCCCACTCCTTCACCATTCCTTTTATCATGAGGTGTCCCACTCCTTCACCATTCCTTTTATCATGAGGTGTCCCACTCCTTCACCATTCCTTTTAACATGAGGTGTCCCACTCCTTCACCATTCCTTTTATCATGAGGTGTCCCACTCCTTCACCATTCCTTTTAACATGAGGTGTCCCACTCCTTCACCATTCCTTTTAACATGAGGTGTCCCACTCCTTCACCATTCCTTTTAACATGAGGTGTCCCACTCCTTCACCATTCCTTTTAACATGAGGTGTCCCACTCCTTCACCATTCCTTTTATCATGAGGTGTCCCACTCCTTCACCATTCCTTTTATCATGAGGTGTCCCACTCCTTCACCATTCCTTTTAACATGAGGTGTCCCACTCCTTCACCATTCCTTTTAACATGAGGTGTCCCACTCCTTCACCATTCCTTTTAACATGAGGTGTCCCACTCCTTCACCATTCCTTTTGCATCCACATCAGTGGTGACCTGTCAGTGCCCCGTCAGGGCAGGTGTTCAGCAAAAACATGTTGTTGCCTGTTTTGGATGTTATATTAGCATTAATACGTGTCTATCACGTTCGAAGGTAAGACCCAGGCGCAGACAACGTTTGAATAACAAATGTTTATTATCACAACGGGGGTAGGCAAAAGACAGGTCAGGGGAAAGCAGAGTTCGGTAATCCAGAGTATTTTATTTAGGCAGGAGGGGTCAGGAGGGGTCAAACTGGGAAAATCTGGGAAATAACAATAGCAAGGCAGGAGTAAAGGGGGAAACACTGGTAGACTTCAACAAGCAAAACCAAATGGTAACAGCCTATCAGAGAACACAGGGATAAATACACTGGAGATAATGAGGAAGATGGACGACACCTGGAGGAGGTGGAGACAATCACACAGACAGGTGAAACAGATCAGGGTGTGACACCTGGAGGAGGTGGAGACAATCACACAGACAGGTGAAACAGATCAGGGTGTGACACCTGGAGGAGGTGGAGACAATCACACAGACAGGTGAAACAGATCAGGGTGTGACACCTGGAGGAGATGGAGACAATCACACAGACAGGTGAAACAGATCAGGATGTGACACCTGGAGGAGGTGGAGACAATCACACAGACAGGTGAAACAGATCAGGGTGTGACACCTGGAGGAGGTGGAGACAATCACACAGACAGGTGAAACAGATCAGGGTGTGACACCTGGAGGAGGTGGAGACAATCACACAGACAGGTGAAACAGATCAGGATGTGACAGTGTCACATATCAGTTTGTAAACAATGTAAAAAAAGAAATATATAATTGAGTTAATAAAGCCGCATACAAACATGGTCTCTTTCTTGCTTTATTGAGTAAAGCAGCTCCAACATGCAGGTGTTTCAGTCTCTCTGTGGTGGTGAGGCAGCCAGCGGAAAATATGGAGCATAGGTGTTGGTAATGTTCTCTAGTTGCACCGTGATTGGCTCAGTGTTCTGTCACTCATGGGGACACTAAGTCACCGCATCATCTGCGGATAGAGCTTGAAAATTCAAGCCCCTTGAGAGTTACATTAGAAGTGCCCAAACAAGAAGGCTCAAGGTCATTGGCCACAGATAAAATGACGTCAAATCACGTTATATCTACCGTAGCTTTAATTGGACTGATCATGTCAACATCATACCTTCAAAATCTTTCATGAATCAAGTCGACAATTTACTGGCAAATCCTTTTTAATCCTTGTCATCTTGTCAGGCTCTGGCCATAGAGAGGCCTAGTTGCTTCTCTATGTAGCTATGGTCAGAGTCTGACAGTGTCTTTCTTTTCTGTTTCTGTGTGGGTTTTGGGTTGGATCCCTAATTAGAGGCAGCTGCACCGCATTGTCTCTAATTAGGGATCCTATATATGTTTGTCTGTCCTTCACTCTTGTGTGGGTCGTTGTCGATCTCCAGTCACGGTGAAAGTAAGTGCTTTACGTTTTGTCCTCGTGTTTGTTTGTTTGTTTGTTTGTTTCCGTAGTTCGACACGTGTTGTATTATACATTGTATGACATTCATATTATACATAGTATAAAATAAAGAAGGATGTCGAACTACTATCCCTGTGCTGCGTCTTGGTCTCTCCATACACACAAGCGTGACACATATGAAGAGAAGTAATGAAGATACACTATAGATCAAACGTATCGGTGCTCATCAGCCATTGGACAGAAACATTACACAACAAGTTGTATATCGCTAATTCAACAATGAGTGGTTTGGAAGGAATCAGTGTCTAACTGCAAGTGTTGCAAAGCCATCACTAGTCTGCTATTCAGTGGAGTGGATGTATCGTCCAAGTCTGGGTTTAAGGGTCTCTTTTCCAAGCTTAAAAGGAAAAAAATTCAACAAGATGGGACAGAGAAGGTTGAATACATTGGCCATGCTGTTAATCCAGCATGACTTCTGCCTTGTTCAAAACCACTGGAAACTCAGAACTGGAAAATCTCAGACTTCAGTGAGTTCAAGACAACTGGGAACTCTGAAAAGAATTAGCTCCGACTGGGAAAATACGTTTTGAACGGTCATCCAACTCGGAATTCCAAGTCGGGAACTAGGCCTCTTTCTAGAACTACGACCTGAAGATCACTAACGTCATGATTCAACCTTTCCGAGTTCACAGTTGTCTTGAAAGCACCATAAATCCAGAGAATGCCAGACTTTGATGACAAAGTTTGATGACAAATTTTGCCCACAAAGGACCACCACGCCACCTTCCTGTTCAAGTGAGCACAGCACAACAAGGTGAGTCCAAAAATGTATTGTATGCTGCTGCATACATTTTGTAATATGCCAGGGAGATATGTATACTGTAGCTAAGAAAGTAATACTAAGTGTATGTTGTGTAGTAAGATGTTAGTAGCCCATGTTCCTCACCCTAATAATTTGGTCCCTTTCCCCCTCATAATTTAGCCTACTGTTCTGACTTGGTGGTGCACATGTAGCCTATAACCTGTTTTAGAGAAATGTAATCACTGAATATTGTAAGAGCTTTCATTGTCTGCTTATATGCCCCCTTTATTTATCTTACGGTTCTGACTTGGTGTTCAGGGAGAACACTGTAAGAACGGCCCATAACAAATAGTTATATCGACTACGTCCGTCCGCTCATTAATTGAAATTACGGATTGCCTCTTATCCGTTTGTCATCCCACAATTTGTACATCTCAATTGTCATTAGAAACCACATTTGTTTAAGCAAGTCAGATATATCAGCTATGTTTTTTTTAAAGGCAGCAAATGAGGCTGAATGAACTGTTTCTCTGCCAGACAAGGCTCCGCTGATAGCCAGGTGTAGCAGTGGTAAGGTGTTGGGACTCTGCTGTTGGGACTCTGCTGTTGGGACAGCTTTATAGATAGATAGATAGATAGATAGATAGATAGATAGATAGATAGATAGATAGATAGATAGATAGATAGATAGATAGATAGATAGATAGATAGATAGATAGATAGATAGATAGATAGATAGATAGATAGATAGATAGATAGATAGATAGATAGATAGATAGATAGATAGATAGATAGATAGATAGATAGATAGGTACTTTATTGATCCCCCGGGGGGGAAATTTCATGTCTTTTATGTCTGCCGTCACCGTTATAGTGCAATTCATGTTTTGTTTAGTGTTGTGTTGTGTTGTGTTGTGGCCTTGCTGGCATGCATCGCACATTTTTGGGAGGAGTTTTCCCCACCAAGATTGCCAAGCTAAAATCCCCACTGATCCACATACCAGTACAGTAGTAGTTCACTGCATGAACAGCCAGCCTGTTGTCAATGAGTATAGCCTAGCACCCATATAAGGGTAGAATGGTGGTGTGTTATCTCTGCTCACTGCATGGCACTAACTATGTTCTCTCAGTTTTAATATAAGTGTGCCGTCATGGACTACTAGTCTTGGTGTCCATCTTCCCCATAGACAGTACATTCAGCCAATCACCAGCAGAGGAATCTATTTAGCATTGACTGTGTTGGTGGTGCTTATAGGGTCATTACTTCAACAGCAGCAGAGAGCCCACTCTGGATCCCACTTCAACAGCAGAGAGCCCACTCTGGATCCCACTTCAACAGCAGAGAGCCCACTCTGGAGCCCACTTCAACAGCAGTAGAGAGCCCACTCTGGAGCCCACTTCAACAGCAGCAGAGAGCCCACTCTGAACTGTGGTAACAACAGCATGGTGTTTCTGAACTGTGGTAACAACAACAAGGTGTTTCTGAACTGTGGTAACAACAACATGGTGTTTCTGAACTGTGGAAAAAACAACATGGTGGGCCGCCAGGCTGCGATCTGCTCAGAGGTAGTGGGGGAGGCTGGGGGAGGGAGAGGGAGGCTGGGGGAGGGGGAAGGGAGAGGGAGAGGGATAATTTTTTTTTCTTCTATTTTATATATATATATACATATACATACACACGCACATACATATACAGTGGGGAGAACAAGTATTTGATACACTGCCGATTTTGCAGGTTTTCCCACTTACAAAGCATTTAGAAGTCTGTAATTTTTATCATAGGTACTCTTCGACTGTGAGTGACGGAATCTAAAATAAAAATCCAGAAAATCACATTGTATGATTTTTAAATAATTAATTTGCATTTTATTGCATGACATAAGTATTTGATCACCTACCAACCAGTAAGAATTCCGGCTCTCACAGACCTGTTAGTTTTTCTTTAAGAAGCCCTCCTGTTCTCCACTCATTACCTGTATTAACTGCACCTGTTTGAACTCGTTACCTGTATAAAAGACACCTGTCCACACACTCAATCAAACAGACTCCAACCTCGCCACAATGGCCAAGACCAGAGAGCTGTGTAAGGACATCAGGGATAAAATTGTAAACCTGCACAAGGCTGGGATGGGCTACAGGACAACAGGCAAGCAGCTTGGTGAGAAGGCAACAACTGTTGACGCAATTATTAGAAAATGGAAGAAGTTCAAGATGACGGTCAATCTCCCTCGGTCTGGGGGAAGGAGGTTGTTGGCCAAGATCTCGCAATACATGGCCCCATCCATCCTCCCCTCAATACGGTGCAGTCGTCCTGTCCCCTTTGCAGAAAATAATCCCCAAAGAATGATGTTTCCACCTCCATGCTTTACGGTTGGGATGGTGTTCTTGGGGTTGTACTCATCCTTCTTCTTCCTCCAAACACGGCGAGTGGAGTTTAGACCAAAAAGCTCTATTTTTGTCTCATCAGACCACATGACCTTCTCCCATTCCTCCTCTGGATCATCCAGATGGTCATTGGCAAACTTCAGACGGGCCTGGACATGCGCTGGTTTGAGCAGAGGGACCTTGCGTGCGCTGCAGGATTTTAATCCATGACGGCGTAGTGTGTTAATAATGGTTTTCTTTGAGACTGTGGTGTGTTTGTCTCTTCAGGTCATTGACCAGGTCCTGCCGTGTAGTTCTGGGCTGATCCCTCACCTTCCTCATGATCATTGATGCCCCACGA
>CM042421.1:1122651-1139251 GCA_023634145.1 Thymallus thymallus
AATACAGAGATACTGTACAGTATATGTACACATAATACAGAGATACTGTACAGTATATGTACACATAATACAGAGATACTGTACAGTATATGTACACATAATACAGAGATACTGTACAGTATATGAACACATAATACAGAGATACTGTACAGTATATGTACACATAATACAGAGATACTGTACAGTATATGTACACATAATACATAGATACTGTACAGTATATGTACACATAATACAGAGATACTGTACAGTATATGTACACATAATACAGAGATACTGTACAGTATATGTACACATAATACAGAGATACTGTACAGTATATGTACACATAATACAGAGATACTGTACAGTATATGTACACATAATACAGAGATACTGTACAGTATATGAACACATAATACAGAGATACTGTACAGTATGTGTACACATAATACAGAGATACTGTACAGTATATGTACACATAATACAGAGATACTGTACAGTATATGTACACATAATATATAGATACTGTACAGTATATGTACACATAATACATAGATACTGTACAGTATATGTACACATAATACAGAGATACTGTACAGTATGTGTACACATAATACAGAGATACTGTACAGTATATGTACACATAATACAGAGATACTGTACAGTATATGTACACATAATACATAGATACTGTACAGTATATGTACACATAATACATAGATACTGTACAGTATATGTACACATAATACAGAGATACTGTACAGTATATGTACACATAATACATAGATACTGTACAGTATATGTACACATAATACAGAGATACTGTACAGTATATGTACACATAATACAGAGATACTGTACAGTATATGTACACATAATAGAGATACTGTACAGTATATGTACACATAATACAGAGATACTGTACAGTATATGTACACATAATAGAGATACTGTACAGTATATGTACACATAATACAGAGATAATGTACAGTATATGTACACATAATACAGAGATACTGTACAGTATATGTACACATAATACAGAGATACTGTACAGTATATGTACACATAATACAGAGATACTGTACAGTATATGTACACATAATAGAGATACTGTACAGTAATATATATATATGGTGTTATTGATGATCTCTGCTATATATCATCATGTAATATATGGTGTTATTGATGATCTCTGTTATATATATAATATATATGTAATATATGGTGTTATTGATGATCTCTGTTATATATATAATATATATGTAATATATGGTGTTATTGATGATCTCTATTATATATATAATATATATGTAATATATGGTTTTATTGATGATCTCTGTTATATATATAATATATATGTAATATATGGTGTTATTGATGATCTCTGCTATATATATAATATATATGTAATATATGGTTTTATTGATGATCTCTGTTATATATATAATATATATGTAATATATGGTGTTATTGATGATCTCTGTTATATATATAATATATATGTAATATATGGTGTTATTGATGATCTCTGTTATATATATAATATACAGTGGGGAGAACAAGTATTTGATACACTGCCGATTTTGCAGGTTTTCCCACTTACAAAGCATGCAGAAGTCTGTAATTTTTATCATAGGTACTCTTCAACTGTGAGTGACGGAATCTAAAACAAAAATCCAGAAAATCACATTGTATGATTTTTAAGTAATTAATTTGCATTTTATTGCATGACATAAGTATTTGATACATCAGAAAAGCAGACCTTAATATTTGGTACAGAAACCTTTGTTTGCAATTACAGAGATCATATGTTTCCTGTAGTTCTTGACCAGGTTTGCACACACTGCAGCAGGGATTTTGGCCCACTCCTCCATACAGATCCTTCAGGTTTCGGGGCTGTCTCTGGGCAATACGGACTTTCAGCTCCCTCCAAAGATTTTCTATTGGGTTCAGGTCTGGAGACTGGCTAGGCCACTCCAGGACCTTGAGATGCTTCTTACGGAGCCACTCCTTAGTTGCCCTGGCTGTGTGTTTCGGGTCGTTGTCATGCTGGAAGACCCAGCCACGACCCATCTTCAATGCTCTTACTGAGGGAAGGAGGTTGTTGGCCAAGATCTCGCGATACATGGCCCCATCCATCCTCCCCTCAATACGGTGCAATCGTCCTGTCCCCTTTGCAGAAAAGCATCCCCAAAGAATGATGTTTCCACCTCCATGCTTCACGGTTGGGATGGTGTTCTTGGGGTTGTACTCATCCTTCTTCTTCCTCCAAACACGGCGAGTGGAGTTTAGACCAAAAAGCTCTATTTTTGTCTCATCAGACCACATGACCTTCTCCCATTCCTCCTCTGGATCATCCAGATGGTCATTGGCAAACTTCAGACGGGCCTGGACATGCGCTGGCTTGAGCAGGGGGACCTTGCGTGCGCTGCAGGATTTTAATCCATGACGGCGTAGTGTGTTACTAATGGTTTTCTTTGAGACTGTGGTCCCAGCTCTCTTCAGGTCATTGACCAGGTCCTGCCGTGTAGTTCTGGGCTGATCCCTCACCTTCCTCATGATCATTGATGCCCCACGAGGTGAGATCTTGCATTGTGCCCCAGACCGAGGGAGATTGACCGTCATCTTGAACTTCTTCCATTTTCTAATAATTGCGCCAACAGTTGTTGCCTTCTCACCAAGCTGCTTGCCTATTGTCCTGTAGCCCATCCCAGCCTTGTGCAGGTCTACAATTTTATCCCTGATGTCCTTACACAGCTCTCTGGTCTTGGCCATTGTGGAGAGGTTGGAGTCTGTTTGATTGAGTGTGTGGACAGGTGTCTTTTATACAGGTAACGAGATCAAACAGGTGCAGTTAATACAGGTAATGAGTGGAGAACAGGAGGGCTTCTTAAAGAAAAACTAACAGGTCTGTGAGAGCCGGAATTCTTACTGGTTGGTAGGTGATCAAATACTTATGTCATGCAATAAAATGCAAATTAATTATTTAAAAATCATACAATGTGATTTTCTGTATTTTTGTTTTAGATTCCGTCTCTCACAGTTGAAGAGTACCTATGATAAAAATTACAGACCTCTACATGCTTTGTAAGTAGGAAAACCTGCAAAATCGGCAGTGTATCAAATACTTGTTCTCCCCACTGTATATGTAATATATGGGGTTATTTCACTGTTAGTTTACACTCTATATAGAGATATAGTAAACACCTGTTGTTTATGAAGTATATGACAAATAAGATTAGATTTATTCCCTATGTAGTGCACTACATTTGACCAGGGCCATATACAGGGAATAGGGTTCAGTTTGGGACAGACCCAGAGTCTTGGTATAATAATGATTATGAGCTAGGTCCTGATCTGGGACCTAACAATATTCAATAGGCAGACTGGGGCTGCTTCCCAAATGGCTCCCTATTCCCTATATTATGCACTACTGTTACACTAAATGGGGAATAGGGAGCCATTTGGGCCGCAGCCTGGCTCTTCTGGTCCTACTGGTCTCCAGGGCTGAACAGCGTACTGCTATCTGCCCCAGTGGATAGACCCTATTTATCACCTAGCATCCATCATTAGACCGGACATGGGCTTGGAAAGTGACTTCTGGTAGGACTGGTGAGGAGGTAGCAGGGGGTCTGTTTGGCTCAACTCTGAACCAGCATGAGGTAATGGTGCCAGTGTTTACCTTGTGGACCGTGGCTGACAGAGACATTCAGGGTTTATGGGGCCCAGTCAGTCTATGGATACGTCCCAAATGGCACCTACCCATATATAGTGCACTTCTTTGACCAGAGTCTCTGACACTGGTTACTGGACCCACTCTGTCTCATTCATACTAATTGAAGCAGGGTATGGTTATGGAACAGGGTTATGGGTTATGGACAGGGTTGTGGAACAGGGTTATGGGTTATGGAACAGGGTTATGGGTTATGGAACAGGGTTGTGGAACAGGGTTATGGGTTATGGAACAGGGTTATGGGTTATGGAACAGGGTTATGGAACATGGTTATGGGTTATGGATAGGGTTATGGAACAGGGTTATGGAACAGGGTTATGGAACAGGGTTATGGGTTATGGATATGATTATGGAACAGGGTTATGGAACATGGTTATGGGTTATGGATAGGGTTATGGAACAGTGTTATGGAACAGGGTTATGGAACAGGGTTATGGGTTATGGATATGATTATGGAACAGGGTTATGGAACATGGTTATGGGTTATGGATAGGATTATGGAACAGGGTTATGGAACATGGTTATGGGTTATGGAACAGGGTTATGGCTTATGGATAGGGTTATGGAACAGGGTTATGAGTTCTGGAACAGGGTTATGGGTTATGGAAAATGGTTATGGGTTATGGAACAGGGTTATGGAACAGGGTTATGGAACAGGGTTATGGAACCGGGTTATGGGTTATGGAACAAGGTTATGGGTTATTGAACAGGGTTATGGAACAGGGTTATGGGTTATGGAACAGGGTTATGGGTTATGGAACAGGCTTATGGCTTATGGAACAGGGTTATGGAACAAGGTTATGGGTTATGGAACATGGTTATGGGTTATGGGTTAGGAACAGGGTTATGGAACAGGGTTATGTGTTATGGAACAGGGTTATGGGTTATGGAACAGGGTTATGGGTTATGGAACAGGGTTATGGAACAGGGTTATGGGTTATGGAGCAGGGTTATGGAACAGGGTTATGGAATTAAGGGGAGAAACTGTTTTTGTGTATAGCTCACTTCTCACGTCTACATGTTGACTTAGTGACTCAGTTGTCGACTTCGTTATACGTGAAGAATCAGCATCAATACTCAGAAAAAACAGATCTGGTTTTTCCATCAGAATATTTAGAAATGGTTATAGTGTAGGCTACATGTACGCAGGGAACAGTTTTAAACTGAGACTAAACAATGCTATCTATGACAACAAAAGTTTATGACACATCAACAACAGTCCAGTTATAGCAACTGATTTCTATCTCCAGATCCAGCTGACATTTGGTGTTGGTTCTGGGGCTGGGCAGAGTCAGAGCCGGGTCTAGACAGGGGTAGGGCCAGTTCTGGGGGTACAGAGAGAGGGAAACCCTGCCCTGAGTGAGTGAGAGGCAAGACAGTGCGTCAGTGTTGAGGGGCATCCACATATTACTCACCACCAGTGAAATGTGAGCCCGGTGAAAGTGGTGGTGAAATGCTTGTAGCTGTGAAGTGGCGACCGCTGAGACCACTCAGATAAAGCTACTGGGTGCTTTCAGCCCCGCCCCTGTCTACTACGAGGTGTCCTCTGCAGTAGAACCTAGGTCTGACCCACAGATTACTCTGCCTGAGGTTGTGAGGCTGGTGGTGACTGGCTCTGTTAACAGTGTTATTATAGTATTATCCAATCAGCTCTGTCTGGCCCTCAGGGAGAACCACCACCATAACACACACACACACACACCACCGTAGTAACATCACACAGTAGTCACACACACACACCACCGTAGTAACATCACACAGTAGTCACACACACACACCACCGTAGTAACATCACACAGTAGTCACACACACACACCACCGTAGTAACATCACACAGTAGAAGGCTACATCACTAACTGGTGGGCCACCCACATTACCGGAGGACCCTGTCTGAGACCAACACAGTGGTTAATGGAGATGGTTCTGACCAACACAGTGGTTAATGGAGATGGTTCTGACCAACACAGTGGTTAATGGAGATGGTTCTGACCAACACAGTGGTTAATGGAGATGGTTCTGACCAACACAGTGGTTAATGGAGATGGTTCTGACCAACATTTTGGTTGATGGAGATTGTGTGTGGTGTGTGTGTGTGGTGTGTGTGTGTGTGTGTGTGTGTGTGTGTGTGTGTGTGTGTGTGTGTGTGTGTGTGTGTGTGTGTGTGTGTGTGGTGTGCTGTTTGTGTGTGGTGTGCTGTTTGTGTGTGGTGTGTGTGGTGTGTGTGTGTGTGTGTGTGTGTGTGTGTGTGTGTGTGTGTGTGTGTGTGTGTGTGTGTGTGTGTGTGTGTGTGTGTGTGTGTGTGTGTGTGTGTGTGTGTGTGTGTGTGTGTGCTGTTTGTGTGTGGTGTGCTGTTTGTGTTTGGTGTGTGTGTGTGTGTGTGTGTGTGTGTGTGTGTGTGTGTGTGTGTGTGTGTGTGTGTGTGTGTGTGTGTGTGTGTGTGTGGTGTGTGTGTGCTGTTTGTGTGTGGTGTGCTGTTTGTGTTTGGTGTGTGTGTGTGTGGGTGTGTGTGGTGTGTGGTGTGTGGTGTTTGGTGAGTGTGTGTGTGTGGTGTGTGGTGTTTGGTGAGTGTGTGTGTGGGCAGAGTTCTGTGTAACATGGAACATTGTCATTCAGTGAATTATATTTGGATTTCAAAACTACCGTCTCCCATTGTGCTTCCATTACAAAAATATCCAAATTCAGCTCAGTTCTTTATGAAGTGTAAGTGAATCATTACTGTTCAAAGCTGAGCTGTGTTGGCTCCCAGAGAGGCCTGCCAGAGAGGAGCACTACACTAATATATGCTCTCTCTCTGCCTGTCTGTCTCCAGGGGAAACATGCTCTGTGTTCTATGTGTTCTACTGCAGTGGTTCCTTTCTCTGTTACTGCACAAACCAGCTAAATGTTGCTCTGTGTTCTATGTTCTGCCCACAGTACCCCCAAAGTACCCCTGGTTGGGAACCACTGTTCTACAGTATGTTCTCTGCGTGTTCTGTGTGTTCTGTGTGTTCTTTGTGTTCTGTGTATTCTGTGTATTCTGTGTATTCTGTGTATTCTGTGTATTCTGTGTATTCCGTGTATTCCGTGTATTCCGTGTGTTCCGTGTGTTCCGTGTGTTCTGTGTGTTCCGTGTGTTCCGTGTGTTCCGTGTGTTCCGTGTGTTCTGTGTGTTCCGTGTGTTCCGTGTAACATACAATACTATATAATACAAGGCCATTCTCAGGGGCTTCGATGCCAGATAGATCAAAATAAGGGAAGGCTTTCAGATGCTTTCAGAAATACACACACACACACACACACACACACACACACACACACACAGACACACACACACACACACACACACACACACACACAGACACACACACACACACACACACACACACACACACACACACACACACACACACACACACACACACACACACACACACACACACACACACAGACACACACACACACACACACACACACACACACACACACATAGTGAATTAACTATTTCCTCCTTGAAGTGGAAGTGCATGAATAAGTATCTAATTGAATTAGCCTCTAATTAGCTTTAGCTTCAAACAGCTTCGTTAAATAAGGATTACTGCCTTTGACTGAAATTCCTTCCATGTCCCAAATGGCACCATATTCCTAGTTAGTGCACTGCTTTTGAACAGAGGGAACAGAGGGCTATTTGGAACACAACCCATAGCTGACTTCTTCAACCTTACTGTCTCCACAATAAACAGTAAAAAACAAGACTTTCTTACATATGTGGAAAACAATGACAGTTTCTCTTAATAAAGAATAAATCTTTGTAAATGAATACCACATGGAGTGGTCATCCTCGGGTTTGTGAATCTGTTGATTTGATGAGTAATGTTAAATCAGAGTAATGAGGTTTCTGGCCCGTTCTGTAGATCTGTTGCATGTTGTCTTGTCCTCAGATCCGACTGGATCTATTATTATCATAGAGTGGGTTCCAAATGGCACCCTATTCCCTATTAAAGCCCTATGGGCCCTGGTCAAAAGGAGTGCACTAAACGGAACAGGCTGAGCAGCTATTCTGTTTTCCTCAGGTCTGCATGATGGCTTTCATTAGAAGCAGAAATAGACAACATTCGGACGTTAAATGAAGTGTTAGCGCTTATAGCACGGAACCTTCCAATTAACGTCACTTCATTAACTAATGACTCATAGTCTTCAGGATTAGATTATTTAATAAACTCAATTAATAAACTGAAATAACTATATTTATATTCGTACATCCTCTGTTAACTCAACTGTACACAGACTGAATTACTGTATCATTTATTTTAACACAATGTTTTCTCCCTGGACTGTAGGTCTACTTTATATACTAACACAATGTTTTCTCCCTGGACTGTAGGTCTACTTTATATAATAACACAATGTATTCTCCCTGGACTGTAGGTCTACTTTATATACTAACACAATGTTTTCTCCCTGGACTGTAGGTCTACTTTATATAATAACACAATGTATTCTCCCTGGACTGTAGGTCTACTTTATATAATAACACAATGTTTTCTCCCTGGACTGTAGGTCTACTTTATATAATAACACAATGTTTTCTCCCTGGACTGTAGGTCTACTTTATATAATAACACAATGTATTCTCCCTGGACTGTAGGTCTACTTTATATAATAACACAATGTTTTCTCCCTGGACTGTAGGTCTACTTTATATAATAACACAATGTTTTCTCCCTGGACTGTAGGTCTACTTTATATAATAACACAATGTTTTCTCCCTGGACTGTAGGTCTACTTTATGACTTATGAGGCAACAGGCTCAGACTCTGGGCCAAGGCTTTAAATAGCACAATATGTATAATCAGTCCTAACGCTGAACACACAGACCAACTAAGGAAAAGCTCCCTCCCCGTTCTCCTAGCCCGCCAACACAGCTCCACCAGGTAGAGGTTGGGTATAAATCTCAGCTAGGGGAAACAGGCACAGAGTACGGCTCTTTGAGTAGAGAGGATGCCAAGAGAGAGCTGGTCCAACCTGCCCCGCCCACGGCGCCAACATGGAACTGCAGGATAACGGTTTAATTAACCGCTGTAATGTAGACAGAGACTACCACTCCAGCTACACAGGCTGTTGCTGACAGACCCTCAGAGAAACCAGTAGAGACTGAGCAGAGACTGAGCAGAGACCGAGAAGAGACCGAGTAGAGACCAGTAGAGACCAGTAGAGACCGAGTAGAGACCAGTAGAGACTGAGCAGAGACTGAGCAGAGACCGAGAAGAGACCGAGTAGAGACCAGTAGAGACCAGTAGAGACCAGTAGAGACCGAGTAGAGACCGAGTAGAGACCAGTAGAGACCGAGTAGAGACCAGGAGAGGCCGAGTAGAGGCCAGTAGAGACCAGTAGAGACCAGTAGAGGCAGAGTAGAGACCGAGTAGAGACCAGTAGAGGCAGAGTAGAGACCAAGTAGAGACCGAGTAGAGACCGAGTAGAGACCAGGAGAGGCCGAGTAGAGACCGAGTAGAGACCAGGAGAGGCCGAGTAGAGACCGAGTAGAGACCGAGTACAGACCGAGTAGAGACCGAGTAGAGACCGAGTAGAGACCAGGAGAGACCGAGTAGAGACCGTGTAGAGACCAGGAGAGACCAGTAGAGACCAGTAGAGGCCGAGTAGAGACCAGGAGAAACCAGTAGAGACCAGTAGAGACCGAGTAGAGACCAGGAGAGGCCGAGTAGAGACCAGGAGAGACCGAGTAGAGGCCGCGTAGAGACCAGGAGAGACCAGTAGAGGCCAGTAGAGACCGAGTAGAGACCAGTATCGACCAGTAGAGACCGAGTAGAGACCGAGTAGAGACCAGTAGAGACCAGTAGAGACCGAGTAGAGACCAGTAGAGACCAGTAGAGACCGAGTAGAGACCAGTAGAAACCAGTAGAGACCGAGTAGAGACCAAGTAGAGACCAAGTAGAGACCAGTAGAGACCAGTAGAGACCGAGTAGAGACCAGTAGAGACCAGTAGAGACCAGTAGAGACCGAGTAGAGACCAGGAGAGGCCGAGTAGAGACCAGTAGAGACCGAGTAGAGACCGAGTAGAGACCAGGAGAGGCCGAGTAGAGCCCAGGAGAGACCAGTAGAGACCGAGTAGAGACCAGTAGAGACCAGTAGAGACCAGTAGAGACCGAGTAGAGACCAGTAGAGAACGAGTAGAGACCGAGTAGAGACCAGGAGAAACCAGTAGAGACCAGTAGAGACCAGTAGAAACCAGTAGAGACCGAGTAGAGACCAAGTAGAGACCGAGTAGAGACCAGTAGAGACCAGTAGAGGCCGAGTAGAGACCAGGAGAAACCAGTAGAGACCAGTAGAGACCGAGTAGAGACCAGGAGAGGCCGAGTAGAGACCAGGAGAGACCGAGTAGAGGCCGAGTAGAGACCAGGAGAGACCAGTAGAGACCAGTAGAGACCGAGTAGAGACCAGTATCGACCAGTAGAGACCGAGTAGAGACCGAGTAGAGACCAGTAGAGACCAGTAAAGACCGAGTAGAGACCAGTAGAGACCAGTAGAGACCGAGTAGAGACCAGTAGAAACCAGTAGAGACCGAGTAGAGACCAAGTAGAGACCGAGTAGAGACCAGTAGAGACCAGTAGAGGCCGAGTAGAGACCAGGAGAAACCAGTAGAGACCAGTAGAGACCGAGTAGAGACCAGGAGAGGCCGAGTAGAGACCAGGAGAGACCGAGTAGAGGCCGAGTAGAGACCAGGAGAGACCAGTAGAGACCAGTAGAGACCGAGTAGAGACCAGTATCGACCAGTAGAGACCGAGTAGAGACCGAGTAGAGACCAGTAGAGACCAGTAGAGACCGAGTAGAGACCAGTAGAGACCAGTAGAGACCGAGTAGAGACCAGTAGAAACCAGTAGAGACCGAGTAGAGACCAAGTAGAGACCGAGTAGAGACCAAGTAGAGACCGAGTAGAGACCGAGTAGAGACCAGTAGAGACCAGTAGAGACCAGTAGAGACCGAGTAGAGACCAGTAGAGGCCGAGTAGAGACCAGGAGAGGCCGAGTAGAGACCAGGAGAGGCCGAGTAGAGCCCAGGAGAGACCAGTAGAGACCAGTAGAGACCAGTAGAGACCAAGTAGAGACCAGTAGAGACCAGTAGAGACCAGTAGAGACCGAGTAGAGACCAGTAGAGACCGAGTAGAGACCAGTAGAGACCAGTAGAGACCGAGTAGAGACCAGTAGAGACCGAGTAGAGACCAGTAGAGACCGAGTAGAGACCAAGTAGAGACCAGGAGAGGCCGAGTAGAGACCGAGTAGAGACCAGTAGAGACCAGTAGAGACCAGTAGAGACCGAGTAGAGACCAGTAGAGAACGAGTAGAGACCGAGTAGAGACCAGTAGAGACCAGTAGAGACCAGTAGAGACCAGTAGAGACCGAGTAGAGACCGAGTAGAGACAAGTAGAGACCAGTAGAGACCAGTAGAGACCAGGAGAGGCCGAGTAGAGACCAGGAGAGGCCGAGTAGAGGCCGAGTAGAGGCCGAGTAGAGACCAGGAGAGGCCGAGTAGAGACCGAGTAGAGACCGAGTAGAGACCAGTAGAGGCCGAGTAGAGGCCAGTAGAGACCAGTAGAGACCAGTAGAGGCAGAGTAGAGACCGAGTAGAGACCAGTAGAGACCGAGTAGAGACCAAGTAGAGACCAGGAGAGGCCGAGTAGAGACCGAGTAGAGACCAGTAGAGAACGAGTAGAGACCGAGTAGAGACCAGTAGAGACCAGTAGAGACCAGTAGAGACCAGTAGAGACCGAGTAAAGACCGAGTAGAGACAAGTAGAGACCAGTAGAGACCAGTAGAGACCAGGAGAGGCCGAGTAGAGACCAGGAGAGGCCGAGTAGAGGCCGAGTAGAGGCCGAGTAGAGACCAGGAGAGGCCGAGTAGAGACCGAGTAGAGACCGAGTAGAGACCAGTAGAGGCCGAGTAGAGGCCAGTAGAGACCAGTAGAGACCAGTAGAGGCAGAGTAGAGACCGAGTAGAGACCAGTAGAGGCAGAGTAGAGACCAAGTAGAGACCGAGTAGAGACCGAGTAGAGACCAGGAGAGGCCGAGTAGAGACCGAGTAGAGACCAGGAGAGGCCGAGTAGAGACCGAGTAGAAACCGAGTACAGACCGAGTAGAGACCGAGTAGAGACCGAGTAGAGACCAGGAGAGACCGAGTAGAGACCGTGTAGAGACCAGGAGAGACCAGTAGAGACCAGTAGAGGCCGAGTAGAGACCAGGAGAAACCAGTAGAGACCAGTAGAGACCGAGTAGAGACCAGGAGAGGCCGAGTAGAGACCAGGAGAGACCGAGTAGAGGCCGAGTAGAGACCAGGAGAGACCAGTAGAGACCAGTAGAGACCGAGTAGAGACCAGTATCGACCAGTAGAGACCGAGTAGAGACCGAGTAGAGACCAGTAGAGACCAGTAGAGACCGAGTAGAGACCAGTAGAGACCAGTAGAGACCGAGTAGAGACCAGTAGAAACCAGTAGAGACCGAGTAGAGACCAAGTAGAGACCGAGTAGAGACCAGTAGAGACCAGTAGAGACCGAGTAGAGACCAGTAGAGACCAGTAGAGACCAGTAGAGACCAGTAGAGACCGAGTAGAGACCAGGAGAGGCCGAGTAGAGACCAGTAGAGACCGAGTAGAGACCAGGAGAGGCCGAGTAGAGCCCAGGAGAGACCAGTAGAGACCAGTAGAGACCAGTAGAGGCCGAGTAGAGACCAGGAGAAAGCAGTAGAGACCAGTAGAGACCGAGTAGAGACCAGGAGAGGCCGAGTAGAGACCAGGAGAGACCGAGTAGAGGCCGAGTAGAGACCAGGAGAGACCAGTAGAGACCAGTAGAGACCGAGTAGAGACCGAGTAGAGACCAGTATCGACCAGTAGAGACTGAGTAGAGACCGAGTAGAGACCAGTAGAGACCAGTAGAGACCGAGTAGAGACCAGTAGAGACCAGTAGAGGCCGAGTAGAGACCGAATAGAGACCAGGAGAGGCCGAGTAGAGACCGAGTAGAGACCGAGTAGAGACCAGGAGAGGCCGAGTAGAGACCAAGTAGAGGCCGAGTAGAGACCAGTAGAGGCCGAGTAGAGACCGAGTAGAGACCGAGTAGAGACCAGAAGAGGCCGAGTAGAGACCGAGTAGAGACCGAGTAGAGACCGAGTAGAGACCGAGTAGAGACCAGGAGAGGCCGAGTAGAGGCTGAGTAGAGGCTGAGTAGAGACCAGTAGAGACCAGTAGAGACCAGTAGAGACCGAGTAGAGGCCAAGTAGAGACCAGTAGAGACCAGTAGAGACCAGGAGAGGCCGAGTAGAGGCCGAGTAGAGACCAGTAGAGACCGAGTAGAGACCGAGTAGAGACCAGGAGAGACCAGGAGAGGCCGAGTAGAGACCGAGTAGAGACCAGGAGAGGCCGAGTAGAGGCCGAGTAGAGAACGAGTAGAGACCGAGTAGAGGCCATGGGGAGGCCGAGTAGAGGCCGAGTAGAGACCAGTAGAAACCAGTAGAGGCCGAGTAGAGGCCGAGTAGAGGCCGAGTAGAGGCCGAGTAGAGGCCATTAGAGACGAATAGAGACCAGTGGAGACCAGTAGAGACCGAGTAGAGACCAGTAGAGACCGAGTAGAGACCAGTAGAGTCCGAGTAGAGACCAGTAGAGGCCGAGTAGAGGCCGAGTAGAGGCCGAGTAGAGAGCAGTAGAGATCGAGTAGAGATCGAGTAGAGACCGAGTAGAGACCGAGTAGAACCTTTATTTAACCTTTATTTAACCAGGCAAGTCAGTTAAGAACTAATTCTTATTTACAATGACAGCCTGCCTGCAGGGTCAGCCATAGTAGTACAGCGCCCTGGAGCAAATTACGGTTAAGTGCCTTGCTCAAGGACACATCGACAGGTTTTTCCCATTGTCGGATTGGGTATTCGAACCAGCGACCTTTGGGTTACTGGCCCAACGCTCTAACCGCTAGGGTACCTGCCGCTCTAACCGCTAGGCTACCTGCCTCTCTAACCGCTAGGCTACCTGCCTCTCTAACCGCTAGGCTACCTGCCTCTCTAACCGCTAGGCTACCTGCCGCTCTAACCGCTAGGCTACCTGCCGCTCTAACCGCTAGGCTACCTGCCTCCCCTACTGTGAGGGTGACATTTAATTTACTTCACAGATCAGACCATACAGAACTTGGACTATAATTTGTGTCATGTCAGATATGTCAAAAAATATAACATGCAACGCTAGAGGGGACGGCCATCAACAAGGGAGAGAGGAAGTGAAGAGCAGAGGAGGAGTCTGAGATGTTAGTGGCACTGGCCAGGAGGAGGTCCAAGGTATATGTCACATGATGCAATCCTCTCTTCCCTACATCCTAAAATAATCATCATGAATGACCTCAGTAAAGGATGGTCAGGGTTCTGTTTTGGATCACTGTTTGTTCAGCAGAGCTTGTGAGGAATGCTGTGTGTTCAGCAGAACATGTGAGGATCACTGTGTGTTCAGTAGAACGTGTGAGGAATGCTGTGTGTTCAGCAGAACATGTGAGGAATGCTGTGTGTTCAGCAGAACATGTGAGGAACGCTGTGTGTTCAGCAGAACATGTGAGGAACGCTGTGTGTTCAGCAGAACGTGTGAAGAACGATGTGTGTTCAGCAGAACGTGTGAGGGCCGGCACTGCGCTGACCTCATGCCATCCATCTCCTGTTATTTTCTCCCTCTTCAAAGAGTCCCATGTCGTCTGAGGAGGGACGGCAGGAATGAAAATAATACCTGCACGCGGTGGAAACCATGGAAACCACAGTCATTAACCTTAGGGCCGTGGAATTCCACCGACCGACACTGAGGAACCGCTCAGAACTCAGAACCCTCACTCTCAGGTCTCCCTCTCCTCTGGAAAGAAATCACCCAGGTGGAAAAGACTAGTTATGCTGCTGCATACACATCTGCTGGGGTGGGTAGTCACTGTTACTGGGGACAGAGGGGGACGTCAGGGCCGGGGGCCGGGAGGGCCGGAGGGTGAGAGCAGGGCCGGGTGCCGAGGAGGGCCAGAGGGTGAGAGCAGGGCCGGGTGCCGGAGGTGGCAGCAGAGAAGAGCAGAGCGGAGGTAGTCTATGTCAGCTCAGCTCAGAATTAACTTTATTATCCATGAAACCCCCATCGAGCATCACAACATCTCAACAACATCTCAATGCGACTCTCAACTGAGCCACGAGCCATGTGTGTTACAAATGCACAGAGGCTTGTTTTGCGTCTTTACTTCAGATCAACATGTTAACAACTCGTACAATACTCACTCATTCAATCCTCACACATCCGTTGACGCAAAATGTGCCTGATACATTCTTAAAGCAACAGTATTCAATACCCAACTGAGCTATGACACCATATTACTGAACACAACAATGTGTTTATCCACCAAGTCAGGGTTAGTTAAGAACTGAACCAGACATAATCATGTGTTTATCCACTAAGTCAGGGTTAGTTAAGAACTGAACCAGACATAATCATGTGTTTATCCACTAAGTCAGGGTTAGTTAAGAACTGAACCAGACATAATCATGTGTTTATCCACTAAGTCAGGGTTAGTTAAGAACTGAACCAGACATAATCATGTGTTTATCCACTAAGTCAGGGTTAGTTAAGAACTGAACCAGACATAATCATGTGTTTATCCACCAAGTCAGGGTTAGTTAAGAACTGAACCAGACATAATCATGTGTTTATCCACCAAGTCAGGGTTAGTTAAGAACTGAACCAGACATAATCATGTGTTTATCCACCAAGTCAGGGTTAGTTAAGAACTGAACCAGACATAATCATGTGTTTATCCACTAAGTCAGGGTTAGTTAAGAACTGAACCAGACATAATCATGTGTTTATCCACTAAGTCAGGGTTAGTTAACAACTTGGTAGATTAGTTTAGCCTTTGGCTGACTGGACAGCTTTATCCAGATAGTAATCTCCAACCTCTTCTGTACTACATTTCTGATCAAGACATTTTCCTTCAGAGGCAAAAACAAAAACCATGAGCACCACAATGTCTACTCCACCCATGCTCTACCAAGGTTTTCCAGCACACAGCTTTGACCTACAACAGTAGCTATGTTGGTATTGTACTTCAAACTGTGTGTAGGCAGGTTGCTTAGGATTCAAACCTTCTCAAACAGACTAATTCATACTTTACAAAGGAATAATGGACTTTACAGAGCCCTGCTAATAAAATAATATATATCTACAGACCAGTCAGTTTGGAATATTACCCATTCAAGGGTTTTTCTTTATTTTTAAAATTTTCTACATTGTAGAATAATAGTGAAGACATCCAAACTATGAAATAACACGTATGGAATCATGTAGTAACCAAAAAAGTATACCTGTGTTCTATGTTTGTCTGTTGCCAGTTGGTTTTGTTCATCAAGTCTACCAGTGGTTTCCCCCTTTACTCCTGTCTCTCTAAAGTGCCTGTTTACTTGGTTTCCCGGTTTCGACTTTTACTCTGCCTGCTCTGACCCTGAGCCTGCCTGCCGTCTGGTACCATCGCCCCACTACTCTGGATTACCAAACTCTGATTACCCCTGACCTGTCTTTTGCCTACTCCTGTTGTGATAATAAACATTTGTTATTCCCATGTTGTCTGCGTCTGGGTCTCACCTGTACGCTGATAACAGGCTCTATAGAACTCTATATATGAGTGACTGTGTCCAACACACCACCACCTGTCGTTATGTTGGCTACCTACTGACCAATCAGGAATGCAGACAGGCTCTATAGAACTCTATATATGAGTGACTGTGTCCAACACACCACCACCTGTCGTTATGTTGGCTACCTACTGACCAAAAAAATAGTATTTTTTCTCAATGTATTGCTAAAATAAAAGTTTATGGAAATACAGGCACCACATTACTACAA